>JAJOOI010029637.1:0-16204 GCA_029582585.1 Solanum bukasovii | reverse complement strand
CCCCCCCCCCCCCCCCCCCCCCCCCCCCCCCCCCCCCCCCCCCCGGGCGCTCTGCCGTAAGTGGCTAATTTATGACGTGGGTAGTTGATTACAAAGTCATAGAGAGTAGATTTTAAGTCCTTTCCTAATAACCAAACTTTTAAATCAAATTACTTTAAACAATGTTTTACGAAAAACGTTTTTTCAAAAAATGATATTAGTAGCTAAGTATCCATGAAGAATTTATCCATTACAGATAGAGGCGTATCTAGGATTTTGAGATGATGGATGCATTGTTATAAAAATATGAATCTATGATATGAATTTGATCGGTTCGACATTTAGGTTTTTACTACTGAAAACCGTTAAAATTTTAAAATTATAGGTCTAAGTGTTATCTAATTTTAGAAAGAAAAATAAAACAAGATAAATATAAAATTCAAATTTCTAATATGGCGGAGATAGGTGCACCCAGTCATAATCGCATTATGTGATACTTCAAGTGTGGGTTCACACATTTATATTTCAATATTTTTTTTAAAATATAGCACTACTATATTTAATCTCGGGAGGGGACTATGGGTTCACGTGAACCCGGTGACTAGTGGTGGAGCCAGAATTTTTAATAAGGGGGTTCAAAATCTGAGAAGTAAACACGCGAACTAGTGAAAAGGGGTTCAACATCTATTATACATACCTAAAAAATAATTTTAACATGGTATAAATAGTAATATTTTCCGCCGAAGGAGTTCAGATGAACCCCTAAGTATATGCTGCCTCCGCCCCTGCCGGTGACCCCCCTTAGATACGCCTCTGATTAGAGTACTTGAGTAAAATGGAGTAGACTCCTTATAATAAAAAAGTAATAAAATATATTAAGAGATATATTAAAAATATCTTATAATTTGACGCAAATTATTAGTTCAGTCTCCAAACTATTGATAATGTTAAAACATTCTTTTACTTGACTAACTAAGTTTAGATACACCCCGATCGCCCCATCTTCCACATGACATATCAAAATATTTCAAACTCTTATAAGGACAGTTTTCTCTTAATAAAAAAATTAAGAAAAGTGTTGAAAATACTCTATACTGACAGAAAATTTTGAGGTATATTTCAGTGATGTCGAATATATTTCAATACTTTTCTCCATTAAAAAAATAAAATGATGGCATGTTTTATGGGTACCTAGGATTCCCACATTGTAACAAAAAACTGCAGGGGCCTAAACCCTTTAGTGTCAACCCTTAGCCTCAACAGCTCACAAGCAAAACAGCATCACTCTGCATTCCTTTTTAACAAAATTTACCCGAAGGAAATTTGTTGGTGTTTTTTATTTTTAAAAAACAACTCTAATTGTTCACTACAGTTATACATTTATATTGAAACCTTCAATTTTATTTAAAATAACTTATAATCGATTTGATACAGATCGATTAGTTCGTTCAATGATTTTTAACCCATTCTTGATAAATATTTGATGTGGGTAAGTTTTTACCCTCATTACCCCGACTTCTTTATTTTCTTTTCTTGTCTTTCATTGTGTCCAACTGCCAATGGCTTTATCATAACCTACCATGTAGTAATGTACAATGCACACATACAATATTGAACAAGAAATTAAAATTTATTAATGTAGAGAGACAAATGTAACTGTTGGACAAAAAGTACAGAGAAATCTGGAAATAATAAAAAAGAGAAGGAAAACTGCGACTGCGTTTAATTTTAGATTAATTGGAAGTACTAAAATAACAAAATATGTCCACCTGATATATAGGCCAAGAGATAAACAACTAATCCTAAAATATAGGTCATGTAACCCACTATGACACTTAATCAGCAACACTAATGAAACTTGAGTAAATATAGCAAACTACTTAACAAAGACCCAAAGACTAGTTCTACTAAACTACCCATGTCCCAATTCAGTCAATCATTTTGAATCACTCTTTAACATTCCCTCTTGATTCAAAAGTACAGACACCAAAGAATCCTCTGAAATAGCAGAATTTCTCCTTCGATAAAGCCTTTGTCAATACGTCAGCCAACTGCTCTTGTGTGCTGCAATATTCCAATAATATTTCCTCCTTTGCTACCAAATCACAAATAAAATGATAACGAATATCGATATTATTTGTCCTGCTGTGGAATGTTGGGTTCTTTGTCATGGAGATAGTTGCTTTATTGTTGCAAAATATCTTTGTTGCTCCTCTCTACTCCTGTTGAAGATCAGCTAACACTCTCCTTAGCCAGACGACTTGACAAGCTGCTGAAGTTGCTGCAATGTACTCAGCTTCTGAAGTAGACAATGATGTTGTAGCTTGCTTCTTTGAACTCCAAGTCACCACACCTGAACCTAGAGTGAAAACATTCGCCGAAACACTCCGTCTATCGTCCAATGAACTTGCCCAATCACTATCTGTGTACCCGCACAATCTGAAATTATCAGTTTTGGAGTACCAAATATCAAAGTTCAAAGTTCCAGCAATGTACCGCAAAACTCTCTTTGCTGCCCCATAGTGTACTTTTGAAGGTTGTTGCATAAACCTAGAAATAACACCAACATGATATGCAATATCGGGTCTAGTATGCATCAAATATATCAGACCTCCAACCAAGCTTCTGAACTTCTTTGCATCTGTCAATTCTTCTTCATTTACCTGCTGCAATTTCTCACTGATATTCATTGGAGTAGCCGCAGGCTTGCAATTAAGCATGCCAAATTTATTGAGTAGGTCTCTAGCATATTTCCTTTGTGAAAGAAATATTCCCTCTTCAGTTTGATGGACTTGAAGGCCAAGAAAGTAATGTAATAAACCCATATCTGACATCTCAAACTCATTCATCATTTGAGACTTAAATTCTTCCAGAAGAGAACATGAAGAACTAGTGTAAATGATATCATCAACATAAAGGCATACAATAATGAAATCATTACCTTCCTTCTTCACATATAAGGTGGGTTCATTCTCACTTCTTATGTATCCATTTTTGTGGAAGTATCCATCAATCTTGCTATACCACGCTCGAGGGGCTTGCCTCAAGCCATACAACACCTTTTTCAGCTTGTACACCTTTGTTTCATCGTCTTCCTTTGCGAAACCTTCAGGTTGTGTGGCATAGACTTCTTCTTGTAAGTCTCCAGCGAGGAATGCCGACTTGACATCAAATTAATAAATTGTCCATTGCAATTGTGCAACCAATGCTAGAACAAACTTCACTGTCTCAAATCGAGCTACTGGACAAAACGTTTCTTCAAAATCAACACCATATTGTTTTGCATACCCTTTTGCCACAAGACGAGCTTTGTGCTTTTGTAGGCTACCATCAGCTTCAAACTTTGCTTTGAACACCCACTTCAATCCAATTGCATTTTTTCCGTTTGGTAACTCCATCATTTCCCATGTTCCATTCTTTTCGATGTCTTCCACCATTGCTTTTTTCCATTCTTCTTTTTCAGCATCTTCTTCATAATTCATGGGATCTGAAACAATAAGAGCAAACTGACAAGACGTATAAAGGTTATTATCATACTTGGGATTTGAATTTTTATGCCTTGTTGATCTTCTTAATGGAATAATCTCATCTGAAGACTCTTCATGAGTTGCTGCAATTGGCGAGCTTTGTGACACCACAAAAGAACCTGAAAGTGTACTTGAAGGGGTTGACTATTTTCCTTCATCATCAGTGATTCCAAGAGGCATAGGAGTCTCTTGTCGCACCAGTTTTTCACTCCAATCCCAACTTGAATTTTCATCAAATATTACATCTATTCTAATTGAGATCTTGCCATTAAAAGGGTTATACAATCTATATGCTTCGGAGTGAGTACAATAGCCAACAAAAATGCATTTTTTAGATTTTTCATCAAGCTTTTGACGAGCTTGTGAACTTACCAAAGCATAAGCAACACACCCAAAAACCCGTAAATGACCTACATTTGGTTTCCTACAATGCCAAGCTTCATAAGGAGTTTTATTCATAACAACTTTTGTTGGTGAAAGATTCAGCAAGTAAACAGATACTGCCACAGCTTCTACCCAGAACTGATTTGCGAGTTCCTTTGCTTGCAACATGCTCCTTGCCATCTCCACCACAGTCCGGTTCTTCCGTTCAACGATACCATTTTGCTCTGGGGTATAGGAAGTTGTTAACTCCCTATGGATGCCATTATTTTCACAAAACAAATTGAATTCGTTGGACACGAACTCTCCTCCTCTATCGGTGCGAAGAACAGTAATACTGCAGTTACTTTGGTTCTCTACCAAAGCTTTAAACACCTGAAACTTTTCAAAAGTTTCTGACTTGTTTTTCAGAAAATACACCCAACTTATGCGACTATAATAGTCAGTAAACAACAAGAAATTACGACTTCCACCTAAGGACTTAGTCTGCATAGGACCACATAAGTTAGCATGTATTAATTCTAAACATTTAGAAGCCCTCCATGCCTTTCTAACAGGAAAAGATTTCCTGGTTTGTTTCCCATAAATGCACCCTTCACATAAATCAAGAGAACTAATTTTTGGTAGTCCAAGAACCATACCTTTATCACCTAGCAATTTGAGGCCGTTTATGTTGAGATGACTGTACCTCAAATGCCACAACTTTGAGTCATCCTTTGCACTTGCAGCAAGGGCAAAAATTTCCATATCAGAAACATCGAACAAAAACATCTTATTTGGCGTCATAGTGATATGAACCTTTTTGCCAGACTTCTTACTTGTAATGACACAAGCATCATCATCAAACCAAATAGAATATCCATTGGTCATTAGTTGCCCAACACTCAACAAAATATATCCTAAATCGGGTACAAATTGAACATTATCTATCATGTTTACTTTGTCTTGATTAGTGTCAATGCTCACCATGCCTTTTTCTTCAACCAGTAACTCTTTTGTATTGCCAAGCTGCACCTTTTTCTTTTGCTTCTCATCAAGCTCATGGAACAAAGATCTAACACTTGTCATATGATTTGAACAACCACTGTCTACAAACCATAGACCACTTGGCTTATGGTCTGTATTAGTGCAAGCCATAAAAATATAATTCTCTTCCTCGTTTTCTGTTGTTGCAAAATTTATTTTCTGATCTTTATACCAACAATCAACCCTTATATGTCCGTAAGAAGCTGACAATGATGACATTGAATGCCATTTTTTGTGTTACCTTGCTCATTGGATTGCCTGTGTCCATAATTTCTTCCTATGCCCCTTCCATAACCACGACCTCGACCACCGCAAAAGCCTCGTCTTCCTCGACCTCTGCTTGCTGGACCATTATTTTCTCCATATTTGGTGGCTGAATCTTTAACTTGGAATGCCTTCTCTTCATTCTTTTCTGTGGATCGATTAATTCTCCCCTCATGAGCTTGAAGAGATCCCATCAGTTCATCAAAGGAAAAGATGGATAGATCCTTGGATTCTTCTATCACAGCAACTACGTGATCAAATTTTGGAGTTAGGCTTCGCTATACCTTTTCCACAATGGTCTGATCAGTTACCTTCTCTCCGTAGGATCGTATTTGACCGACAATTGTCGTTGTTCTTGACGAAAAACCAGCAATGGATTCTCCACTTTTCATCATCAAGTTTTCAAAATCATGCCAAAGTGATTGCAGTCTCACTACAATGACCTTTGAATCGCCTTGAAACTATCTCTAGAGAATCGTCCAGGCTTGTTTGGATGTGGTTGCTGTTGCTATCCGTGAAAAGACACTATCATGAATAGCCTGCTGAATAAAAACCAGTGCTTTAGCATCTTTTTGCTTGTTGCTTCGCAATTTGTTTCCTTCGTCGGGATCTGCAAATCCACATTCTACCAAGTCCCAAAGATCTTGAGATTTGAGTATAGTTTTCATACGGATACTCCAGAATTCGCAGCTTTCTCCCTTGAAGACATGAATGAGTGGTTGTGCCACACTCAATGCACTATTGCTACTTGCCATGGCTGGCTCTGATGCCAAATTTGTTGGAGAAAAAGTACAGAGAAATCTGGAAATAATAAAAAAGAGAAGGAAAACTGCGACTGCGTTTAATTTCAGATTAATTGGAAGTGCTAAAATAACAAATATGCCCACATGATAAATAGGCTAAGAGATAAACAACTAATCCTAAAATATAGGTCCTGTAACCCACTATGACACTTAATCAGCAACACTAATGAAACTTGAGTAAATATAGCAAACTACTTAACAAAGACCCAAAGATTAGTTCTACTAAACTACCCATGTCCCAATTCAGTCAATCATTTTGAATCACTCTTTAACAGTAACAACCTAATTCATCTATAGATTTTTCTTGGATTATTTTGCCTTTAAAGATTTGAAAAGGTTAAAGTATGGGAAAGTGAAAGGCTTTGAGCAAACTATTGAAAGGTACCAAAAAATTGATCCTATATGCTATAAAATCATCTGAAAATCTTTTTATATCTTGTAAAACAATATAATCAACAATGCCTTGGGTTTATTGACTCCAATATTGTTTAGTTTATTAGGGATAAATTTCTGTTGGCATGCTATATGTATCAAACGATAGCTTTAATACATGATACTTTTATTTTTAATCTTTTGATCGAAATCAGTCCATAATATCTTATTTTAGTTAAAAACTACTCTATGATGAAAATATGGATACGCAAGACGGCAAGATTTTGATATTTTAGTAGACTAACTATAGTCAAACTAACCCACAAGCAATTTGTATATGGCTTACGAGCGGATAGAGCTTTGAGTTATCAAATTCATTTGAATTCAAATATTTTTAACGTAAAGTATAAAATTATGTGTAAAATTAGCTAAAAGTATAATACAAATATAATGAGTTCAAGACTAAAAAATCAAAGGTTATACTCATAAAATTTGAACTATGTAATCTATCTTATAAAAGAATTATTGTTCATTGTCGAATGATGACTATTCTTACTATTCTCCGATATCTTTCCGCTTTTCTTTTTGATACTAAAGAAATTTCATATGGGCTGATCTGATCCGACTTTAGTTAACGTAATTTGATATTTTAGGAAGTATAATGAACTCATTTTTTTTTCTTTTCTGCGTTCTTGTTTAATGGTGCCTTTCATTTGTAAATTTACGAGTTTGTTAGTAGTGTAAAAATATTACGTACACACTTCAAATACGATCAAATTTCACAAACGTAAGAGCCTCATGTTTTTCATGTATTTTCTTGAATGCTTTTACCTTTGAAAATTATGATGTGTGTGTGTGGGTGGGGGGGGGGGGTCTGCCGTAAGTGGCTAATTTATGACGTGGGTAGTTGATTACAAAGTCATAGAGAGTAGATTTTAAGTCCTTTTCTAATAACCTAACTTTTAAATCAAATTACTTTAAACAATGTTTTACGAAAAGCGATTTTTCAAAAAATGATACTAGTAGCTAAGTATCCATGAAGAATTTATGGAGTTAAACTTCACGCAAATTATTAATTTCGTTTTCGAATTATTGACAATCTCAAAAATATTATTTTATTTGATTAATTAAATTTAGAAACATCCCAATTAGTTCATCTACCACATGAAATAATAAAATATTTTAAACTCTTATGAGGACATATTGTTGTTAATAAAAAAATTGAGAGAAGTGTTAAAAATATTCTATACTGCATGAAAAAATTGAGGTAATTTCAGTAATGCGGTAAGATCGGAGATATTTAATTATGGTTTCAATACTTCTCTCCATAAAAAAAATAAAATGATAGCATGTTTTATGGGTACCTAGGATTCCCACATTGTAACAAAAAACTGCAGAGGCCTAAACCCTTTCGTGTCAACTCTTAACCTCAACAGCTCACAAGCAAAACAGCATCACTCTGCTCAGCCGTTTCCTTTTTTTGTCCAAAAAGGTACCTTTTTCTCTCTCTCTGGAATGAACTGAAAACTACTACTACTTTTCTCAGCTGTAAGTAAGACCAAACCTAAGCTGAAAGCACCATAACCATTTGCTTTTCTTGCCAACAATGGCTGAAACAGAGCATACCCATCAGCCCCCACTCACGGCTGAGGAAGATATCCTCCCCCCACCTTCACCAGAACCACTTCTTGCTTCAGTTGAAGTTGAATCAGTGGTAGAAGCTGTAGAGGAGCATCACTCTGTTGTTACTGTTGTTGAAAAGGAAGCTCCTTTAACTGAACCTCCACAAGAACCAACAACAACAACTCTTGTTGAAGCTCAACACGTCTCTCTTACTCTTCCTGAGAAAGAACTTACTGAATCTGACAAATCTAAACCTGTTGAAGAGAAAAAGATCCCTCAATCTTTGATTTCATTTAAAGAAGAAAGCAATAAAGTTTCAGATCTATCTGATTCTGAGGTAAAGGCACTTGAAGAACTTAAATTTCTTGTTCAAGAAGCTATTAAAGATCAGACTTTTACTACTGGAACAACAGATTTGCCTCAGGAAGTATCCATTTGGGGTGTGCCACTATTGAAAGATGATAGGAGTGATGTTATTCTGCTTAAGTTTCTTAGAGCTAGAGATTTCAAGGTTAAGGAGTCATTTGCTATGTTAAAGAACACTATTTTATGGAGAAAGGAGTTTAACATTGAAGAACTAGTAGATGAAAATCTTGGGGATGATCTTGAAAAAGTAGTGTTTATGGATGGTCATGACAAAGAGGGACACCCTGTTTGTTATAATGTGTATGGGGAGTTTCAGAATAAGGAATTGTATAACAAAACATTTGGAGATGAGGAGAAGAGAAATAAGTTTTTGCGCTGGAGGATTCAGTTCTTGGAGAGGAGTATAAGGAAGTTGGATTTCAGTCCTGGTGGAATCAATACTATATTTCAAGTCAGTGACCTCAAGAACTCACCTGGTCCAGGGAAAAGGGAACTTCGGATTGCTACTAGGCAGGCCTTGCAATTGCTTCAGGATAATTATCCGGAATTCGTTGCTAAGCAGGTATCATAATCCTTTAGTGAATGAATCTTGACTCTTTAATTGTTGATTCAACAGGTGTAAACTTTTGTTGGCTTGTGTAGCATTTCTATAATTTGGAGCTTTCTGAGTGTGATGAGTTTAACTGATAGAAAATTGTCTAAATCTGAATTTACCAAGTAGTGCTGATAAACACTTGTTTATGATATGATTTCTGGCAGAGAAGGTTTATATGTAGGTTGAGTAGCATGTATGTAAGTGTGTTTGATAGGATTAGTTCTTAATTGATATCTATTACTTTTAAGACATTATCATAGCCTTGTGTGCCATAGCTGGGATATCGAAGAAGTCTTCCCTCTCAACTCCAGTTGACACACTAGTTCGGAACTCTGAGGAGTATGGACCATCCATCCTTCTGATGCAAATACCATGCTTTTTTTGTGGCAAGGTTTGAACCATGATGTGCACCAAACAATCAACATCATGTGCTGTATCCTTTCCGCTGAATTAATTCCCTAAGGGTCCATACCTCTGATTAGTACTTTTTGGTATTTTGGTTAATTGTTTTTTTTGTTTGTCTTGCTTAGTGGAAGTTTAAATATTGTAGTCTGGCACAAAGTTTATTGTCCGTGTTTGGATTTTTGAAGGTGTTTATCAACGTCCCTTGGTGGTATTTAGCTTTCTACACAATGATCAGCCCATTCATGACGCAGAGAACAAAAAGCAAGTTTGTATTTGCTGGTCCATCAAAGACTGCAGAAACTCTTTACAAGTGAGATCTTTTGGCTGTAATTTGTATCAAATTTCTGCAGGCACATTTTTATGGCCGTTACTTTTAACAGTATGCTAGAAGTGGAAGTAATCATGTCTGTTTAACTGGCTTGGCACAGGTATATAACTCCTGAGCAAGTACCTGTTCAATATGGGGGCCTCAGCGTCGATTACTGTGAATGCAATCCCGAGTTCACTTCCAATGATCCAGTCACAGAGATCATTGTTAAACCTGCAACAAAGCAAACCGTGGAGATCATTGTAAATGAGGTGAAGTTGCAATGCATTTAAAATAGTTTACGCGTTCCTTTCTATGGAGAAATTTTTTTTGCCTACTCTGTTAGAATAATAATAACCAGCTTAATCTTTTTAGTGATGATAATTCACCATTGATGCTTCTTGATTGCAGAAGTGCATTATTGTCTGGGAGCTACGCGTATTGGGTTGGGAGGTGACATATAGTGCTGAATATGTGCCGAATACAGACAGTGGATACACTGTGAACATACAGAAGCCTAGGAAGATGACCACAGCTGATGAACCTGTTGTTAGCAGCAGCTTCAAGATTGTCGAGCTAGGTAAGATACTGTTGACGATTGACAACCCAACTTCAAAGAAGAAGAAGCTTCTGTACAGGTTCAAGGATAAGCCCTATTCTGATTGAGTGAGGTTCTCTAATGGGATGACTGTGGATATGAATTTTGACATGCACACATCTTTATGTATGAGGTGGTGAAATTTGTGTTGATTCACTTTGTTAGTTCATGGATATTCTGGGTTGTTTGTTTATTTTCATATTTTGTTGGGATCTATATATGAATTTCTTCTTTGTAGCTGAGATTGTACTGTCCTTACTTTGGCTTGAGGGCAAATGTTAGTAACTTTGGTATTTGGTTTATACTTGAACGTGACGATGTTATAGGCTTCTAGCCAAGAATGAAGAGTTTGAGTTGCAGCGGGTATTATGTATGCACGTCGAGGGAAAATATGTTTCTGAAACCATCTGCTCTTGCTTATTGTCTGTTGTATATTCTCTTTTTACCATCCAGAAGTTCATTTTCCTGTACATTATGATATATGTTTACATGTACAATTATACAATTTACTTAGCTTCATGTGGAACCAAAAACACATACTTGGTATTTTGGTATTAGGGGTGTACATGGCCGGGTTGGTTCGGATTTTTCAAATATCAAATCAAACCATTTGTGTCGGATTTTTAAATCTATAAACCAAACCAAACTAATAAAACTCGGGTTTTTCAGATTTTTTTCGGAAAAGTATTCATACAAACATATAATTTACTTGAACTTCAAATATTTTTTTAGTCCTACTAAAGTACAACTATCTAAGGTGTTTCTTAAGAAAATAACACAAAATATTATATGAGTAATGATACTAAAATATCCAACAGAAAATAATAATAATGAAATCGCGTAAAACAAATATTGCAAATTAACAAGTCATAATGAAAATGATCATAATTTAAAAGTACGAAATCATGCTAAAATAAGTTTCATAAGTATTAGTTACATGACTAAATATTAAAGGAAATTAAAAGTAGAATATGTATTTGAATAAACCAATGTGAAACCATAGAACAAATATTCAATATTATTGTCATTCTTAGTGTTGAATTGATTATTCTTTTTGCTTTAGTATTAATTTAATTTTGATTTAAACTTTATTATAATTATCAATATCTGTGGACTATAATCTTTATTGAACCATTTCGAATTCTAAGTTTCAAACTTGAAATAATAATATATTAAAAGATAAAAGCTATGAAAAAGTATAAGAAATATTTAAAAATTATATCAAAGTAAATATTTTTATGTATAAAATAAAATTTTAAAATTATATATATAATGTCGGGTTGGTTTGGTCTCGGGTGATTATTTTTAGTTAAAATCAAACCAACCCAAATATAGTCGGATTTTTTTTTTCTAATACCAAACCAAGTCACACCAATCACTAGTCGAGTTTTTTTCTCAATTTGACTTGATTTGCGGTTCGATTCGGTTTTATACACCCCTTGGTACCATCTAGCCTTGATTTTAGAATCTCGTCCTTCTTCTGGTTAGAAAATGCCCTGTGCCTTTGTTAATGATAGTAACATGTTATCAGTTTTTTAATTAAAAAAAAAACATGATAGTAACATGTCATCTACAATATATTTGGCCAGACCACATTTTGCTAGTGATTGTAAGCATGGCCTTACTTAATCTGGTAAAACAGCTAAACTTTCTGATGTTGGAGTGCAACTTTTTGAGATAAAGGATGAGGCTCAAAGGCTGTTCATTGATATGCAGTACAGTTATATAGGGGTGTTCATGGTTCGGTTTGGATCGGCTATTAGTTAAAATCAAAACCAAATCAATTTAAATCGGTTTTTAAATTTCTAAAACCAAACCAAACCAAATCAAAAAAATAACCATCGGTTTGGTTAGGTTTTTTCAATTTTTTTTGGTTTGAAAGTAATAAGTTTGTTGAGGACATACGCATCTTGATAGACACAAACACTTAATACATGAATAATTCACAAATAGGCTATTATACTAACAAAGTGATTCATCCAATATACCAAGTTTCAAAAACTAAAAAAACTCATTGTCAATAGCATAAAGTTGGTTCAATATTCTGCAGATCTCAACATCTTATCAACAGACTTTTCAATAAAATTACACCTTAAAATATTGAGAAATTAATTCTCAAAAAAAAAAAACAACAACCAATATTTCATAGTCAAGTAATCAATTACCATCTTCTTTAGCTTGAGCTTTAAATTATTCAATGTTACGTTAGAAAATTTTATAAAGAACAGAGAAAGTGTCATCTTTAAAAAGTAATGAATATTGAGGGATTTAGACTTTTAATAGTTGGGCTAAAATTTAAGTGTTGGGCTACAGAAAATAGTAAAATTAAAAACTTAAGTTAATTAAAATTTATCAAAATACTTACATTTTATATAAATAATTATAAAATTTATATATATAAATTCTCGGTCCGGTTTGGTTATTTTTGCGGTTAATTTTTAGTAAAACCAAAACCAAAACCAAATCAAATAATATCGATTTTTCAAAATTTAAAATCAAACCTAACCAAATCAAACCAAATATCGGTTTGATTCGGATTACGATTCGATTTTATTTTATAACCATAACCATGAACATCCCTATATACTAGTTATATATGTACTCTCTCAATTTGACTAACTTTTCAAGTTAAATTAGAATAGATCAACTGAATATAAAACAAGCAAGACGAAAAGAGAGTAGATATAGATTAATCACTATGATAATATCTTCATGTGTAAGTTGTTGAATTAATTTTTCAAAGACAAACTTTTGATGCGCTTTCTTCCAATTTTTCTGTTCAAAAGTAGAGGCAAAGAGCCATTGTCTCACAAATTTTCCAATTTACTTCGACTTGATATAGTAATTAAAAAAGAATTAATTTTTTTTATAACATGTCGTATTATTAAAAATTGTATTGTATTGTTAGATTAAATACATTTTTTGTTTTGATTGTAACTTAAATTATTTTATATCGTATCGTTTAAATATCTATCATTAGATAATTAAAGATAAAAAGATCAATTTTATGTAACAACCTATTTTTTTGTTTTTTGAAACTTGTAACATTTGTATTTCAAATAGTACTTAGGTAGTACTGAAAAACCATATTTACAAAAGCAGAAAGGAAGTAAAATCTATCCAAAAAACTGAACCAAATCTAAATGGATCCTAAAACATCTATGATTGACTCAGTTTTATTGGAGTAGACATTTGTACACCCAAAGCAGAACAACAAAATACACTTAAGCTTTACTTCCTGCAGGTTGTTGTTCCTATTCTCAAAACATCTCTCGTTTCTCTCCCTCCATATAGTCCATCAAATACTAGCAGGGATCATCCTCCATCTTTCTCTGTTTGTAGCCCCAACTCCGGCCATCTCCCAACTGAATAGAGTCTCATCAATCTTGCTAGGCATACACCAAGATATGCCTCTGAGATTAAGGAAAACTGCCCAGTAAAGTTGCAATGTAAGAAGAGATCTCACTGTCTCATTAGCCTTACCACATAAGGAACATCTGTTGCATAGAGAGATTCCTCTCTTGGCCACATTATCCAATGTCAAAACTACTTCATTGACTAGTAGCCATGTAAAGCATGCCACTTTGTGTGGCACTTTGATCCTTCAGATTTGCTTCCAAGGCCATTTGCAGTCTTGAATGCCACCATGACTTATCTGTTTGTATCCTTCTTTTTATCGCGCCGTTACCTTAATATTATTTCCTCGTTCTGTATTTATTTATTATTTAATAATTATATTTCATCTTTTACCCTACTTTTTCATAGTAGATCTATCCCGTACTATACTTTTCTTGTAGCTAGGTCTGCCATTCAAATTATGAATCTATGACATTATATAAAGACGGAAAATAATATAATTTATCCAAATACTATATTCATTAAAACAATACAACACAATATATTATGAAACAATAAGTAACAACCCTCCGAACAAAGTGTTAAATGGGGTTCTTTGAATCAAATGACTCGTAATACTGTTCAATATTCTATTGATTGATTAAAAGCAATGTTTCTAATGGTTGCCTATTTACCTTCGTACCAAACACAGTACCCTGTATAACGTTATAAAGTTTTTTGTTGCCTTCTTTCCTTCTTCTTTTTTTCTTCCTTTTAAATTCGTATATTTTGATATTTTCTTGCTTCCAATTTTTTATGTTATTGCTTCCCCATTTCCTAAAAAAGACGCACCGAAATATATCTGAACTACCCACTCAAGAAAGAAAAAAGACATATAAGTGGCATGAACTTTCTAAGTATGCTAATTATCACATATGGTTATGATTATTATTGTAAACAAGTACTATATAGTGCTTACATTAGTCATCGTTATAAATTATAATTATTCATCCACTTTTTGCGTTACAGCCCAAATTAACATTTCGTAACTTGTGAGAATGAGATTCTTCACTAATTTTGGGACCGGATCAATAAATAGCTAGGGACTATCCTTCTAAGAAAATGAAGGTTAAAATGTAGGGGTGTTTATTCAGATTAATTGAAAAATCAAATTGAATCGATATCTTTTGTTATTTGGTTTGATTTTGAATTTAAAACTTAGAAAATTTGGTTTATTTTTGGTATGGTTTTGGATTTTAGAAATAAAAAGAGATTTAATTTTGTAATCCTTTATAAACGTGTTTTTAGTTTTATGTTTTTTACGAGAGTTCTTCATTTTTTTTACATACAATATAAGATATTCATTTACACGTGAAAAATCTGAAAAGACCGTTTTCTTTTATTTAATTTGTTAGTGGCATAAGAGATATCATTTTCATAAATGTTATTCTTTGTTGACTTATTTCATTATGCTTTTATAGGAGACTAGGAGTGTTTGGTTATCTAATCATATATATTGCTATCTTATCAGTGATGTTCATTACTTCAATCATGTGAATTGTTTTAGAAAAAGTATTAATTTAGTTAAGAGATTTGACATTACAACGTTTCATCATTTATAGGAGTATTAGTTATTCTTCTTTTGTCATTAAAATATGACTGTTTGATTATATTTGATCGTGTTTTGTTATATGACACAATCCAGAAATTTTTATAGTTCAGTCTTAATTTGATTACCTAAATTTTCACTTTAGACCATCTTCAACCCTACTCTATTTTATTCGACATTCTCTATATTTGAAGAGTAAAATAGAGAATGTCGACTCCAAGCACTCTCTATTTTACCCTCAACTTTCCAATTATAGAGAGTTTAATAGTAGTTCTCCAAATTTGGAGAACTACTATTCATACTCTCTATTTCACTTTTGAATATTTTATTATTATTTCTATTATTTTGTAACTAACATATTATTTTTCATATAATGATATTAATTAAATCTCTAATATCCATAATTCTTTTTAAATGTAATATAACATTTTTTAAAATGTATTATTTATTATATATTACTTGCACCCCGAATTAATAATATTTCAAATGTTTTTTTTTTTAAAATCGTCATTTTAAGTGAATATATTGTGATATTATTATTAATTTTGCCTATGAAGAATGCACAAAATTTAATGCTAAAATGCAAATTTTAATTTAAAAGTACAATACATCACATAATAATTTAAATACAGGATAACAATACGATACAATAAATAACATAATAATTTTAAAAATCATAATTAAAATTTAATGCTAAGTGAAGATAGTATATATGAAATATCAGAAAATGAAATAGATAATGATATAGAAATAGAATCAAATAATGAATTCTATAATATAACAAATGACTGAAACAGATATACAAATAATAAATAAAGAAGAACATCAAGACGAAGAATCTTTAAAACAAAAAATAATATTTGATAATAATATATTTGAACAAATAAAAGGAAAAGAATTAGACCTAAGCATAGCAAAAATATTTGAAATACCAACAATAAAAAACTGGTTTAAACGACAAAAAGAAGAATATTATGTAGTAAGTCAAAGAGAACATATCATAGATTGCAAAT
>JAJOOI010029636.1:0-16443 GCA_029582585.1 Solanum bukasovii | reverse complement strand
GATTCTCATGCTCGCAATACTTGCTACTTGTGCAAGTTCAAGCTCAACAAAAAATATCTAAATGCCCTCACATAAAGAATGATTCCATATTCACACACAGAGGTTAATCAATTCAAGATCAGGATTCAGATGCAACACTCACACTCAAAAAGAGGAACACAATGCATGTTTTCTCCCATAGGCTTGCCCTTATTTTCCAATCGATCTTCGGTTCGGCTCACTCAAGATCAAAAGGTCTTTCTAAGGCTTGTAATGGGGCTGAGTGCAAAGGTACGATCATTTAGACTCAGTGACATTTTTCTCATGAGATGTGGTATTCTCAAGGCATCCCCTTCTTTTCCTTTATCAATTCTTTTTCTAGTGCTTCTAAGTCATCTTTTTATTCACCTCCATGGATTGCTTGGAAACCCAATTTCTTTTGTACTTTTATTCCACAACTTATCTTTTTCTTTTCTTTTTTTATATGGAGGGTTTCCATTTTACCGCAACACCATGGGTTAAGGGAGACTTTTCTTGCACTTCTTGACTTCTACTTTTTCATCACACCCCCAACTTAGGCTTTTTTGCCTAAGTTGGCTATTCAGTAAACCACAAATCAAGAGGATTATAGGTAGTGAATCAAGTAATGTCTAGGGTTCATCAAAGTTTTTTCAAAGAAAGGTAAGGCTCAAAGGGTGTTCAACAGAGTTTCACATGCTCACGGGTAGGCCACAAATGAGGTATATGTCAAATTGGTTCATTCTCTTCAAAAGTTTCCTAACATCGTTTCAAGAGCAAAACTTAGTAAATCAATCAAACTAATAGAGAAAATTCTAGGTTTATTCATGCAAGGTTCAAAGTAAGCTCTTCACACAAGGCCTTGACACTTAAGTCAAACAAGACCACACCGTTTTGCTAGTGTGCAACAGTCATTACAAGAGAATCAATTCGATAAATGGCTAATCACAACGAGATGCAAAGAGTTCACATATTGTCTATGCAACTTCATTTGTTCTCGTTGTAGCCGCACATTCATGTTTGTTCGATTGAGAGCACTATTTAAGTCATCGGTATTGATTGAAACCGAGACTTGAATTTGTACAAGAATAGTCACTTTCAACACAAGAGGTGGCGAAATTTTTTCAAAAATGAAATTTTTTCGGAAGGGTCAAAATTATTTTTCAATGAAACCCAAAAGAGAGCCATAAGCTCAAACAATCGCAAAGAAGTTTTAAAAACACAATTACAAACAGACAACCCAAGTGTATACAGAAAACAACATTAAAAAAACAACACAAAAGGTGTGGGCCTCACCCCACCACAATAAAAGTATTTGTCCTCAAATGCAAATAATTACAATATTCAGAATTGAAGAAAGTTGAGACAAAGAGAGAGGTAAAAAGAGGATCCTTTCTATGCATTTGCTTCATCTTCCTGTGCTTTGGTGTTTGATGCATCAGCTTGATACAAAACAATAGCTCCTGAAGTGTTTCCATTCTAGTTCTCATTGTTTTCTTTTGCCTCAGCTTCTGCAGTGATGTTAGCCTCAACCATTCTATCCACGTCATGAGCTGCCAAAAAGGAGTTTATGACTGTGTATAGTCCGCGTCTCCACGGAGGAATGGTGCGATCAATGGGAATCCTCCTACTGGCATTTGTTTTCTTACTCTCTCTTCTTTCTTTGGCCAGTTCTTCTATCCTTTCGTCTTTTTTGAAATCCCTTGCTCTTACATGTTGGGGTGTCATGTCTCTCCCTGCAACTTTTGATCTTCCCAGTTCTGCAAATGCTTTGGGAAAAGTTAGAAAGTATGTTAAACGGGAGCAGGAGAGTCGTGGGCGTAGAATTTTCTCACCAAACCAATTGGTGGAGTGTTCTTCCCATTAGGTGATGCGCTGAAAAATGATTCATAGATAATACAAGGGTACAAACAAAGGGGAAGACAAGGAAACGTTCGGTGAGTCGCCGAGTGCACCTGGAGACATCAGTCTTACCGCCGAAAGTAACAGATCAATTGATACTTTTAGCATTCAGTTAAAGGTGAAATGGGGACGTTAGGCGAAATGCCGAGGAGTTCGGCGAGCTATACTCAACTCGCCAAACAGCAAAACGTGTCTATTTACAACCCATTTCGTTCTAATCCATCCCAACAACCCCTGATAACACAATTTAAGTTTTTAAGACATGAATTCAATGAAGACCAACAATAATTTTTTTTACACAACCAGAATAACACAATTAAACTCAATGCACAGTCGAGTGAGATTTTACCAATTACACAAATATTATCAGGACAATTGATAGTATGTGTAATCCCATCAACTCAGAGATTCAGCAATGATTAAATGGCATCACATTATTCAAGTGAGTACAATTTTTGTGAATCAAATGCGAGGTTCTAGTTATCAACCTTTTATGATGATTAAAATGCTACAGAGATGCTAGGCACCAATGTAATCCAACTCCACGCGCAATTCGACAACTAAAATATTCTAGAAATGCAAGAAATATAAAGCTAAAGTGCAGGTGTGAGTTTGATATGATGAAAAAGTGAGAGAAAATGAGTGAAGTAGAACTTTTAAACCTGTGGCTTGAAAAAGACATCCAGTTTCTGCCCATTCGGCGATGTGTATCAAGTTCGCCCATTCACTTGGCGAAACGTCCAGTGTCTAATTTATTTGCCAAATGTAACAGGATCTGCAGATCATGTGAGAATCGCAACGACGGTCTTCATCGAGATCGCTGACATAGTCGGCGATGCACCACTAATTTTCTACAGACCATCGAGATTTATAAGATCCAAGCTGATAGTGCCTTGAGTCAGACAACAGAAAGAATCATGTTCGCCGAACAAATTGGTGACACACCAATTGGATCATCTGCTCACCTGCATACACTTTTTCAAACATTTTCCTAACTTCAACCTGTACAAACAACACACCATTATTCTACTACGAAATAAAGAATGCTTAAAGGGTTTTGGGTTGCCTCCCAAACAACGTCTTAGTTAACGTCGTGGCACGACGCACGTCATTCCTTTATTCTTCATCCTCGGAGTCACCCATGGTGTAGTTGGGCGAGTCCTCGGCGAACGGTGGATAGCGATCTGTCATCAAATGTGATATTTGAGCATCCTGTATATGGACATATATGGAGTTTGAAATGGACACTTCATTTAGCATTTCCATGTTATCCTTCATCTCATTAATTCTCTTATTTTGTTCGTCAAGCTTTGGTCGAATGAGAGCAAGCACCTCATCATCTCGTGCTCCTCCATGCTTTTTCCCATTTCTACACTCTTAGAGGATGACATGTTTCTCCCTTTCCATGGCTTGTTCTTCCAGTGCCAAGACTCGATTGGACAAAGCATCGAACTTAGTAACCATTGCATTCCACTTTTTTTCTTTCTTTGTTTCCTTGTTGTCTTCAACCATGCCATCAAGGGTTTTCTCTACGACCTCATAGCGCTGAAACAACACACAACATGCGAATAGTTGATTCATGTTACTTCTATTTTCAGGCCCTAAACTTCTATAAAAGCAGTCGAGTAACACTTTGGCAGTCATCCCATGAGACAGGCTGGACTTAGCACTGTTTGAAATTTCAACCACATTCCCTCAAAAGTCTCATCTCCTACTTGCTTAAAGGTTAGGAGGTTGTCCCTCAGGTTCAGAAGTATCAAGAGGGGATGATCCGTGTGAAGTCCGTAGTGGTTTTCCATTTTTTGCTCCTCTGCGTCAATACACAAACATGCAAAACAAAACTAAGAATTAAATCAGTGAAAACTATAGCTAAGATGAATAAAATCTCTAATTAACTACATATTCACGTAACACCAGTCCCTGGCAGCGGCACCATTTTGATGCTTATTGTGACCAACGACACTAACCTACGGTTTGAGTGTCTACGATCGTCGATAATATAGTAACCCAACCAAGGGTTGGGGTCGTGTCCCAAGGGATTGGTAGTGAAAATAGTAGTTGGACTAGAATTATATTCTAGTTAGCTGTAGTTTGATAAATTATTGAATAAAAGCAAAGTAAATTCAAGTGGGTGGAACAAAAGTGTTAAATATCAAAGGGGTTTTTGTCACAAGTAGCTAAAACAACAAAAATAAAGAGAAAATTAACTATGGGGAAAAGTTCATGGGGTGTGACCGCAATATATATTTTGATATAAATCTTTGGGTACATGTTTTCGATAGGAAATTTGCAAGATAATAGTGACTAGGCTAAGCTTTAGATGGAAATAAGTTCCCTCTCGAGCAACTTACCCGTTTCAAATGGGTTCCTCTCGGATACCCATTTGCCGCATAAAGGTCAACCTACGCCTTACCCCACTCACTCTCTCGAGCTGAGTCTTAGGATATGGGACTGGGACTCAGCCTCTCGGGCTGAACCTTATGTCGACCCACTCCATAGGCCATCAGTCTAGCGGTCTTGGTTTCACGACCTCTCTCTCGAGCAAGCCAAAAACACATGGGTGGTTTTGTATTTGCAACTACAAACCCATTAAATTAAACCACAACCAGAAGGTGAAATCACCATTAAAATACATCTAACCTATCAGTAAACAAGACCCAACAATAATATCAACACATATTTGCTAAATCACACCCCAAGAATGGGGGTTTTTAGCCAAGCACTAAGAAATAAGAAATTATACCTAAAATGATAGAGAAATCAAATGGGTATAAGAAATTAAACCTTAATAAAAGCAAATGAAGAAGAATGGAGAAGACCAACTTCCAATTTGGGGAAGATGAACTCCTTCTCTCTTCAAGTCTCCCAAAAGCCCTCTCCAAACTTGAGAGAAAATATGTAAGCTAAAGTAAAACTTATAATATTATTTTTACTCTAATGTTTTCCACCCAAAACTAGTAAAGAGTTTGGTATTTATAGACTTCAGAAAATAGTGCTGGCGGATTGCTCAGCGAGGTTAGTCGCGAACACCGAATGACTCGGCGATTCTCCCTTCTTCTAGTTCATCGCCGTTCGTTCTTTTGCCTTCAGCATCTGTGCATTCTCGATCATTGGGTGGTATACTTCTGCTTCGCGAAACTGATTGGCGAAGCGTTGACTGCTCCTTTCCACGCCTTTTTGATCCTTCACCTTCAGGGCTTCACGTACTGGAACAAAGGGAGGAGTGCGTCCCTTCGGTGAATCGCCAAGCATGTTTGGTGATGCTCAGGCTTCAGCTTCTTTGTTCTTTTCAGCCTTTTTGTTCGTTTTTCCGTCTAAGTGTTCATGCTTCCACTAAAACTTCAAATACCTGAAACTTAAGTGTTTTCATCAGATATTGAGACTAAACAAGCATTTGAGGACAATATTTCTATTAAAATAAATCCCTTAATGAGTCCAATTTGTGGAGTTATCAGTATGTAAACCTCATTTTTGGAGGTTAGACACCATTGTATACTTTTAATTCTTGGTATTTTCTTGGGAATTAACTTGCAAACTTTGAAAATTTTATTTCCTAATTTTGGTTTATAAGATTTTTTCTTTGAATTTCAATTGGAAATTACGGGTTTCTTCTACTCAATACGTAAGTTCATGAATTCTTCTTCTAAAAATATGAATTTTGTTCCTTCAAGCATGAGTAACTAAATCCACCACTAGGGTTGTGGGAACAATGAGCAATTAACAATGTATGAATAATAACTAAGTATTTCTTGAATAGTGTTGATGCATGCATTCGTAATTCTTTCATTTAGAAGTCTTTTTACCGGTGGCCAACATTAGAACTCGCCTTGTTGCTACTTGCCGAAAAAAAAAAGTAGTTAATAAGTAAAGAATTATCAACAGAGATTTAGTGTGATACAATCTAATAGTCTACTATAAATTGGTGCGAGGGTGAAAACTAAGCCCTACATTGATGTGATGTCTAATCTGAGGTAAAGGTAATGGTTAGTAAATTATACAAACGTAGCCAGACCAAGGTGCGGGGTGAAATTCCCTATTTGGAGGACCAATCACTTAGGGATACCTAACTTACCACTTTGCATGTGATACACTAGGAAAGGATTACTATTATTAGGATTACCGCGTTAAGAGCTTATAGGGAACACATACACCGTAGTTTCTATCTCTTATTGATAACAACAAAGTTCAAATCTTGCTCACTTGTTACTTAACACCATACAATTATTTGTTTCACAACCCCCCCCCCCCCTTTAATTACATGTCTAAGAAATAAGTTGACTAAATGAATATAATCGTGAGTTAAGTTTAAGTCTAAACAATATTCCTTGTGGGATCAACCCTAACCTCCAACTTGGGTTCTTTACTTTATAACGATCGCTTATAATTCTTTAGGGAAGTGTAATTTGAGCGTATCAATCATAATCAGCTATAGATGCATCTCCGGTCATAGTAGCCGGAGGGATCTCAGAAATAGCTAGCATCTCTGTACTCAGAACCTTGGGAAGTTCCACAATGCCGAACAACATAGACAACTCATTGGATTTGAGCTCAGCCATGTCACGTCTCAATCCATCTGCATCATCTTTCAAGGCTGTAACCTCAGCGGAGTGGTGACCTCTCTGCTCAATACCTCAACTCGCACCGTGAGGGCATCCAAGTGTAGGCCATATGCGGCGATCAACTCTCGGTGATGCCACAACTTAGCTAGGATAGGGGCTAGGGCAGCAACAATGGCCCTCTCAATCAGTCTGGAGATAACTACCTCAACCCGGGAAGCACATAAATCAGTAGATTGAGCCAGATGGCCCATCTTGTAGAGCATTACCTATGTCAACGGGGGCGGGCAGCAGCAACAGCCACAATAGTAGTAATAGTAGAAGCAGACAAAGAAGGTTCAGTCATAGTAGTACTAGGAGTACCTGAAGGGTTACTGACCTGAGTGGGAGGTGATGTATCTGCCTCCAACATATCTACATCAATCGCCGAGAATGTGTCCACCGGTGTTGCTCTTCTCCGCTTAGCCTCTCCCCAGTATAATCTGCTTCAATCCTTCGGATGTCATTAGAGGTAGTGGGAGTCACTTCCACATCCGTCTTCGCCACAAAGGGCACTCGATCATGCCGGCACAACTCCGTGATCAGCACCGGAAAAGGGAACGATGTTTGGCTCTACTTGGCTTTCATGGAAATCTCTTGCTCAATGATGAACCCGATATACAATCTATCCCGATCAATAATAGAACCCGACAAAGCTGCCTTCGGATGCTGGAGTATGGAATCATTCTGGGAAGGCATCAGTATGCTGCTAATGAATCTCAACTAGTATCGATGAGCTACATTCAGGTCCTTCTTCTCAATATGGACCCCTAACTCGATCCATGGTGGTGTAATGTCAGAAATCAACGGAGACAACCACCCATTTAGGTCATTTAGGGTCTTCTTTTGTATCCAATCCGCCAAGAAATGGATCACATTCATGGTACACCCCAACACATCATTGATATTTGTACTGCGACATTTAACCTTTTTACATCACACCACCACACGATGAACCGGTGCAAATGAGTTGTCTTCTTCTTTTCCTTTGGGACCACCTTCTCGTACTCCAAGTAGAATTCTCAGACCCAGGAAGGTGTGTATGAGCCTCGGGGCTGTGTGAATCTCTTAAACTTGTGGAATCGAATGGTGTCCCACACATTTGGATACCTTTCCTCCACTCTATCATTAGACAACCTTTTTTCTTCTAGAATCATCCTCAACCCGACATCCTTAAGTTTGTTCATCGATCGTGGTGGAGGTGCCTATATCGAGGGCACTAGTGCTACTTGCTCAGCAGTCTGTACAGGAGGTGGAGGAGTGACCGATAGTCTAGCCGGATCATGCAATGCTTTGGAGTGCAGCTCAGCTCATCTCCTCTTAAGAGTCTGGTCATCCTCTGTCTTGGACATAGAGGCTGGTGATCTAGACCTCGAATTATCCTCACGATCAGATTCTGAGGTGGTGATATGGGTGTCGTCGATGCACATGCTATCGGAGCTGTACTCAGCCGGACTCGGCTCCGCATGACTCTTCCCTTTACTTTGCCTTTTCCCCCTATCGGAGGAAGTTTGGACTGTGTTGCACATGGTGGGGTTGCCCCCTCAGAAATAACTACTCCCCATGCTCTCTTCCGGGGTGGTTGGTTCCTGACGGGAACTTTAGGTCTTGCCATATCTACAAAACAACACATATCAAACCAATACATCAGAACTACGTCAATGAAAAATCAAGGTTTAAAATTTGTAGAAAAACTCGTCGACTAGTTCGGCTAGTTTTATTGGGCTCATTGAAAGTAATAGAACAAAAATGCACAAAAATGAGCACAAATCGGTGAGGTAAGAGGTCAATCGGCATGACGTCGAATTCATTTGGCCAGCCAAGGGTAGCTCGCCGAATATCACAAAATGATTTACCAAAAATTGGTTTGAAAAAGGCTGATCACAAGACATTCGGCGAGTTGCCGAGTGAACTCGACGTGCACAAACATATCGCCGAATGTTGCAGAGGCTTCCACTAAAATTTTTGGGTAGAAAGGGAGTGTTCAGAGACATTTGGCGAATCGCCGAGTCATTCGTCGAGCTCCACTAATCTCGCTGAACTGCCCCTTGTGCTAGATTTCTAACCCAACTTTCAATTTTCAATATTCAACCCACGACAATGAAATTAAAGCTCTATTCTATGTAATTAAATCCTAGCCCATATCACTACCAACCTCGGGATATTCAGACTTCCCCTATTTTATCTAAAATCTCCCAATCAACGTCTTTTGCCCTTAAGAATGACGTCATCTACTCTATCAGTGGGAAAATTCAGTCGATCGATACAATTTGGGCTACTCAAACTTCACCCACACCAGACCCAACATTATAGAAACACACACCCACAATTTCAAGCAATTTAAATGAGAAATTCAAAAAATTAGGGGCTTAATACAATGTTTAACACGATCATACAATAGCGAACACTGCTAAATCAACCAAATACACAAGATATTTCAGCATAACCATCAATAATATGAGCATGCATAGCAAATGGCCAGATCTTAAGTCAAGTTTGGGACACCAACCTCAGAAATAGACAGACACATCAATCAGGCAAGCAAACACGAAGGCAAAACACGAATTTCAACCAAGCAAATGACACCCTGGGAAAATATCAAGAAAAATGCCATCTAAATTTGAAGTGTTAGAGTCCAAGAGTTGAAAATTGCAAAATAAAAGGAATTTTGAATTTAAAATGGTTAAGATCCTTTTTGACCATTCATTTCGCGCCCCTGTTGGCTATGGTCACTTATATCGCCGACCCATTCGGCGATGCGCCGAATAGTACTTTTACCCGCCGAAGCTACCAGAACTCCAACCCTTTGTTGGTCAATAAGGCTATCTATATCGGGCTCGTCGACTATCTTGGCGAATCGCTGAATGGTACCTAGGCTCGCCCAATTACCCCTTTCCCCCAAATTTCTAATTTTCAACCTGTACATCTAACAATCGTTATTCAAACAACAAAATTAAAAGCTAAAACTTGGGTTGCCTCCTAAGAAGAGCCTTATTTAACATCGTGGTATGGCAAAGACATTATTTCAAGCGTTATTCTTTGGGTTAACCATGTTATCGCTCAGTAAACCCCCTTTTGGTCTTGGATTTGAATGAGTCGAGATTTGACCCATCTGTGTTTCTAGATGCTTAATAGATACCGAATGTGAGGTAACGGTTTGGTTCAGAGAAGAGACATTATCTTTCATTTTCTTTTATCACCTTGTCCGATCCTTCCACTTTGTTGAGAATTCGAGCAAGCATATTGTAGGTGCAGAAATTTTCAGGATCAGCCCTTGGCTCTTTTGGCTTTTGACACTCATGGGGAGGTATATATCGTTCTTTGTCTCCATCCCTCTCTCTCCAATTCATACCATTGTCACGCTATTACCTATCTCAATCTCTCCAACCGTCGTCGCGATCCCTATTCCAAACTTGATTTCCGCTCGACCTTGGATAGTTCAAATGGCAACCACCTGCCTGATTTGCCAAGAAATGTACTTTTTTATGGTACATGGCCTCAAAGTTTTCTTCATAAGGATTCACTCCACTAACTTTGATTGCATTAACAACCTTGGAACCACTTCCCATGACATGTTTCGTCAATAGGTCCATTTCGGTCATCATCTTGGCCATATTTTCTTCTAGCTCTTGGTTCTTTTCCAATTGTTCCTTCGTCATCCCGAAGTTCAACGGAGACACCTGATCTTCCCTAGTATACCAAGGTCGATTAATTTTTTTCATCTAATCAAGAAGAGTAGAAGTTATGTCCAAACGGTTGTTCCATGATTCCTCCTAAAATGAGCTGGTCTGCCATACCCTTTTTGACTAAGTCGAGGCTCCGGTAGAAATATTATTGTAACACCCCGTATCCAAAAAGAGACCAAAAAATAGATTTTTAGAAGTTGCAGGTACCACCTATGGACCGTAGGGTGAACCACGGTATGTGGTCCAGAGCCGTGTGTTAGACACTCAAATTCAATTCCTAGACGCCGAACAACGGTTTACCCGGACGGATCGTCGATCCATCCACAGTCCGATGGTCTTGCCCCTCGGTGACCCCCGACAACTTTTAAGTCGGGGGTCGTTTGGTCTTTTCCCTATGCGTTGGACACCTAAACTACGTCGTTTAACCCCTACACTACGTAGTTTTTTGTCTGATTAAGCCTAATAACTTAATTAGAATCTACCCTAAGTTATTTATTCATCAAAATTAAGCAAACTTAGAGCAAAGGAGGAGAAAGAGTCGACCAAACCCCTCTCCAAGAACGCAATAGGTTTTCATCAGTTTCAGCCCCGAAATCGAAAGATTTCTCTGTGAAATTTGTCACCAGGTATGTGGGATTTCACTAATGGTTTCCTTTCACCCATTAGGTCCCTAGATTTTAGTCAGAATCTTGATTCCCTAAATATTTCTTAGACCTAGGGTTTCTAGAACTTCGGATAATTGTTGTGATTTAGCTGTTAGAATACTCCAAATCAGATTATCATGATTTCGTAACATTATTGCTTAGTTTCTTGCATGAAATTCAGAACCCTAGATGTGTTGATTTGTTTAGTTCATGAATTACACGTGCTAGGCTAGTTTGTACAGATATACGTGCATTAATTTCAAATATTTCATTATTAGTACATTAATGTTGCATTTTTAGTTAGCATGTCAGAACAGTCAGCTATCCATTATATTTCAGCTATGTTGTAATGTACATATATTTGTTGGGAGTAGGTGATTTCACGTATCAGGACACTTCATCGAATTCTAAGTGTCAACGATTGTTAGTCAGTATAATAACCCAACTAAATGAGTTGGGGTCGAATCCTACAGAGAGTGGTATGTGTTTAAGATTCAATAGCAAAGTACGAATATGTTCAAGTCAATCATAGGAATATACATTATCGAAGGAAAACATAATTCAAATTTAGGGTGACACGAATGTCAAACAAAGGGGGTTTGGTTTTAACTATCAGCTACAACAACAACAAATAGCAGAAATTAACAAATAATAAGACGGGTTCTTGGGATGTGATTGGATTATAGGCTAATATAGACAAATGGGTGATTGCAACTGTTAGTAAATAGATTTAAATCAGTGACTAAGCTAGACTTTAGTGGGGATAAACTTTCTCTAGAACAATTTACCCCGAATCAAATTGGTTTCTCTCAAACACCAACAAGCATGCAAATAAGAACATCCTTCGCTTTAGTCCATTCACTCTCTCGAGCTGAATGTGTGGAAAAGGGTTTAGGATTCACTCTCTCGAGATAAGCCTCTGACAACCCCATACCCACAGACCATCAATTCAGTAATCTTGATTTTAAAATCTCTCTCTCGAGCAAGCCAAAAACATGAAGGTAGAGTTGCATTTGCAACTACAACCCTTTAAATTAAACCACAATTACTGAATGAAATAACTTCTAAATATCATTTAAACTAACAATTAGCAATACCCACAAGCTAAATCGACCCATAATCACATAATCACACCCCAAGAATTGGGGTTTTAGCTAGACATCATAAAAAGATAGAAAGCATTACCAAATTATTTTTCCATCAACTGGGTAAGATTAATTTTGTCTTTACAAAGGTCCAAATTGAAGAATCTCAAAGACCCACTTCTAATTTCTCAAAAATGGAAAGCTTCAATTCTTCAAAGCTAAGGAAAAGTTTTTGTCTCAATACTCAGAGTTTGAAACTCAAAATCTAAAAATTGATTCTAATATTATGATAAAAGATCCAAAGATTAATGTTTGAAATTAATAGTCGCCAAAAATATGCTGCGAAAGACCATTCGGCGCAGTAAGTCGGGATCGCCAATCAACTCAGCGATCTGTCCTTTGGCCAAGTTCATCGCCTTTCTACTTTGGCCTTCAACATCTTCAAGTTCTGTAACTTTGGGCGATCCAACACTGCATCGCGGAACCACTCGGCGACACGCCGACTGCTCCTTTCTATCGCATAATTGACTTTCTCCTTCAAGGCTTGACACTCTGGAACTTTAGGTGAGGTAATGGTGATTCGGCGACTCGCCAAAGGGACTCGGCAATCACCAGGCCTTCATTTCTTCTCTCTTTCAGCTCGCTTCACTCCTTTTTACAAGTTAGTGTCCATGCTTTGTTCCTCGATCCAAATACCTGGAAATGAAGGGTTTTTCATCACTTATTGGCACAAAATAAGTATTTGAGGAAACAAAATCTATCCGAATAAAGCCCTAAATGAGTCTAAATCGTGGACGCATAGACACCCGCAACTTAAACTTTTTCTTGTCCCCAAGTAAAACTAAAGTTCAGCAGTTCAAAAAGGATGCCTCAAATAGTGCTAGACAAGACTCAATCATGAATGCACACAAAAAGACTCAACTTCAGAATACTTTCTTCAAATGCAAGTTCAAGAGTCTCAAGTTCGCAATACTTGCTTCAAATGCAAGTTCAAGCTCAACAAAGGTACTCAAATGCCCCCACACAAAGGATGATTCCATATTCACACACAATGGTTCAACAATTTATAGCTCCGGAATCACAATCAACACTCACACTCACAAAGATGAACAAATGCATGACTCCACCAATAGGCTTGCCTTTATTTTCCAATCAACACTTGTTTCAGCTCACTCAAGATCACAAAGGTCTTTTCAAGGCTTGTAATGGGGCTGAGTGCAAAGGTATGGTCATTTAGGCTTAGTGGTTGCTATCCTCATGAGATGTGGTATGAACAACACTTTCTTCCCTATTCTTCGTCATTCTCATTCATGCTCAAAAGTCACCCCATTATTCACTTTCCATGAAATACCGGACACCCCATTTTTTTTGCACTTTATCTCAAACTTTTTCATTCCTTTTCTTTTCATTTTTTTTCTTTTTCTCTATTTTTTTTTTGTATGAAGGGGTTTTATCTTTTTCACAACCATGGAACAAGGGGAACTTCTTTGCATTTCTTGATTTACCTTCTCTTTTCACCACACCCCCAACTTAGGATTTTTGCCTAAGTTGGCTATTCAACAAACCACAAATCATGAGGATTATAGGTAATGGATAAAGAAAGGTTAAAATTTGCATCAAGTTTCTTCCAAGAAAAAAAGCTAAGGCTCAAAGGGTGTTCAAGTAAAGATCACACACTCACAATGTTGGCCATAAAAGAGGTATAATGTCAAATTGTTTCACATTCTTCAAAGTTTCCTAAGATCATTTCAAGAGATTGCATCACTTAGTCAACCAGACCAACGGAGCAAATTCTAGGTGTCATCATACATGGTTCACGGTAAGCTCATCACACAAGGCATTGACACAAATATCAAACAAGACTCCACACTTTCGCTAGTGTGCAATGTTCATCACAACAAACTCAATTTGATAACTGGCTAGTCACAACGAGATGCAAAAAGTTTACATATTGCCTATGCAACTTCAGTTGACCTCATCGTAGACACACATTAATGTTTGTTCGATTATGAGCACTATTCAAGTCATCGGTATTGATCATGACCGATACTGAAATTTGCACAAGAACAACCACGATTAAATACACAAGAGGTGGCAAAATTTTTGGAAGGGTCCAGAAATCATTAACAATTAAAAATAAGGAGCCATAAGCTCAATCATTCACAAAAATAGTGTGAAAACACAATATGACAAAACACAATATAAAGCTCAAAAACCCAATATATTCAGAAAATGTCAACAAAACAAGAATCACAAAAGGTGAGCCTCACTCCACCAAAACAAAAGGAATTTGTCCTCAAATTTAAGAAAATATCCAAAAAGTCAATAAAAGAAAATAGAGAGGGAGGTAAAGAGAAATCATGTCTAAATAGTCATTCCATCTATCTGGGCATCAGTGCCCAGGGTAATACTTTGAACTTGGGTATCAATCCCCGGAGTCACAACAATAGTATCGGATCCACTAGGAGCTGCCATGGAGGTCTCTGTCAGTGATGTCTGGATCACCGACTGTACAATCATCTCCTCTAGATCTGGCAGGTCTACATATATGCTCACCTTTTGCACCTCTATCTACTCCTCAATGGTCTCTGCCTCTAACTCATCAGCTGCTATGCCATCCCAATGTACATCTCCGGTGGTGGGTGGAGGAATCTCAGAAGTCTCTGTGGAATTTACATCATCTGCTTCCTCTAATAGTGAAGTGAAGTCTGTAGACTTGAGATAGTCTACATCATTCCTCAGATCTGCCACTTCGGCTTTCATAGCTGTAACCTTAGAAGACTCCCCATGTTTACTCTCACAAGCCATGACTCTCACTGTCATATCAACAATGGAATCCCGAAGGGTGATAAGTGCAAGCTAAAATAGCAGCCTCAAGCAACCATGGCCCAACAGCCTCCAGACAGGTAGCCCTCACGTCAGCCGAATGGGCCAGGTTCCCCATCTTCAAGATCATAGCCTGAGTAATCATGGTGGCCTGGGAAGAGGTTCCCCAAGACATGAAGAATAATTATGAGCAGATGTACCTGAAGGCCCAGAGTGTAACACCCCGAAAATTCTATGACTTAAGTTAGAGCCTCACTTTGTGAATAATGACTTCAAAATAGTTTAAATGACTTTTCTAAATCTAAATTAATGCAGTTGACTTGGTTTGTAAGAGTAAAAGTCTAAACGTCAAGAAACGACTACGACGTCCGAAAACAAGAGAACAATGTGTTCTAGTGTGTCCTTAGGTTTTGGGCAGGTTTGTGAATGTCGTATGATGGTATAATCTTGTAAAAAGGTTTAAATTAGGTAAATATATGTCTAAAGGGTGAAAACGTTTGAATACGACGCCCCAGGGCCACCCTAAGGGGCCCCGAGGAGGACCCCAACCTTGGCCAAGCAAGCTGCCAAGGCAGCTTGCAGATTGCACTTGGAGGGAATAGCTCCACATCGCGGACTAGCTCCCCCAAGGAGCAAATAGTTAGTTTGCGACGCGGTCGTGTCGCGGACTCTACTATCTCGAAATTTAATTCCAAATATCTTCAAGGAACAGCTCCGCGTCGCGGACTTGTTCCGCGATGAAAATACAAAAATTCATAATTCTATTTTTACTTCATTAAAGAGTCCAACTAAGTGAGGGGTAGTTAGGGTACTTTAGGGGACGTGTATATAATGATTTTTAAGTCAATTTACCTCACTTTTATCACTCAAACACAAAACCCCAAAGATCAAAACCTAAAGTTCCTCCTTCTCTCTACTCTACTCTGTCTCCCTCTCCTCAAGAACTCCATTGAAGAAAATTGGAGCTTCGAGAAGAAGACCAACTATCCAAGGTTTCAACTCGGATTTTTGTGGTTAATTAGTCAATAAGGTATGATTGCTTAACACTATTTGGAATCCTTTCCCCAAGCGGCCCCTTCAAGATGAATTTCAAAATCTTCGATTTCAAGGTTTCAATCCAAAAACGTGGGTCTTCTTTCCAAAGTGAAATTGATGTTATAAACTGACTCTGATTGATGTTATATGAATAATTATGGATGAATTTATGTTGTATTGGTGGTTTCTTGAAGAATTCCCCGCGAGACCCATGTTTCTCCTTCTTTTCCTAATTCTAACCCTAGTTTTTGTTGGATATTGATTGAAGGCTATGAATTGAATGTGATGTTATGTAATTCATGTTTGTATGATGATTCTACCCTAGGTTATGTATATTTTCTTTGAAATTAGGGTTGAGTCTTTGAATGAAGCCTTGAATGCTATGAAGGGAATATGTCAATTGCTTATATTGATGTAGATTATGTTATTACTTCATGAATTACCTTGTATTATTTATTGGTTATGAATTGTTTGGTAATTGAAGTATAGAGGTCCCACGAAGGGCAATAAGGTATAAAGGTTGGTTCTTCTTTGAACTCAAGTATGAAAGGTGAATTACTTATATTGTAATGATTTTATACCTAATGTGTTGTTGTGGTGTTGATGACCTAGTTTCCTCATCCTTAACCCTCTACACTTGAATTAGCTATGAAGTATGTATGTTATGGTATGA
>JAJOOI010029635.1:0-22643 GCA_029582585.1 Solanum bukasovii | reverse complement strand
GCGCCCCCCCCCCCCGGGGGGTGACTTGTATATGTCAATACATGCAACTAACATGTATCTACACATTATTTATTTATTATCAATGTATCTAATTATGTATACATATATCTGACAAAATATACGCATGTATCTGAATAAGACTTCATGAATTTGATAAAGCGTACATGTTTATGAGTCAGGAAGTCTAAACTTGCTAAATCGCCAAAAAAAGAGAAGAATTTTGATTGTTTTAATTTTTTTTTAGGAGTTGTGATATGACATATCCTCTAAAGTTGTTACAACCATAATTTTCTCCTTAATTAATAACTTTTAATTTTATCCCTTAATCAGACACACTCTTGAATTAATGGTTTCAATTATTGTTGCGAAATAGAGTTAGAATAGGAGTAGTATACCTTGTATCCTAACTCTAATCCTATTCTAACTCAAATGTGTCTCCTTAGATTTGTAGTTGTACTAGGACTCTACTTGTGGTTGTATGTAATTGTATAAGTAGCATACATATTGTACGCAATTATTATCAAGAAATAATATCCTCTCTTCTCTCTGGTTATGTGTTTTCTACATGGTATCAAAGCATTAACACACACAAACCTACGTTGCATCAAACTTGTTCAAGAACCAATTACTTCCTCTTCACTGTAAGCCTCTTTATCCCTCTCAGCTTCTTCATTGCACCATCTTATGGTTGTGTGTCCTATCAAACTTAAACCTATCAATTACCCTTTATGGAGAACACATATTCTAAAACTGATGCATGTAATGAAGACCACTAAGTTGGTCCAAGAAAAAAAACTTGATGAAGTTGAAAATCCAGCCAAAGATAACAATGGAAAGGCAGTTAATGGATAGTAGAAAGCTTTCGACACTAATTGGGATGAGCAAGATGTTCAGCTAAGAACCTGGATCTCAGGAACTATGACTGAGAGAGCATGTATCTCATTGATGGCTTCTCAAAAACTAAAGAGATGTGGGAGTGCTTAGAGGAAGCCTACCTTCAAGCAACAAAGGATAAAGAGTTCCAACTTAAGCTACAAATGCAGAATATTAAGTTAAGAAACCAAAAACTTGATGAGTACTTGAAAGAATTCAAAGGCATATGTGATGGACTTGCTGCCATACACAAGTCAGTTGATGAAGACAACAAAGTCATTAACTTTGCCCGAGGACAAGATCCAAAGTACAAGACATTTAAGACTATTATGTTGGGAAAGCCTCCATATCCTACCTTCAATTAATTTGTCAATGCTCGTAGAGGTTTTAACATGAGAGAAGAAGAGGAAGAGGTGCCCCAACAAGACTATAATATGACCTTTACTTCACAGAGAGGTAGGGGTTGAGGGAGTTACAATCACATGAGAGGTAACTCTAGTTTTAACTCAAGAGGAAAAGGGTTAAGGGCTGCTGGACAGTCAAATAGTAATCAAAACAGTCAGAATATGTAGACTACAAACACTGAGAAAGGAAAACCCATGCCTAATTTATGTCAAATGTGTGGTAAAATAGTCACACTAAAGTGCTTCTACAAGTGGGATTACTCTTATTAAGCTAAAGATGATCTTTCGCGGGCCCTATCTGCTATGAACATGCAGAAACCACAGATGAAGATGTTGCAATGTATGTGGGTTTTGGTGAAACAACTCACATGACAAACACATCAGCTAATTTATTTGATCTTCAAATCTATAATGGGACAGAAAACATAATTGTAGAGAATGGTTCTCAATTAGCAATTACACATGTTGGAAATCTCAACAAGTCAGGTTTGAAAGTTAAAGATAAACTGGTAATTCCTAAAATCACAAAGATTTTCTCTCAGTTAGTAAACTTGTAAAATACAATTTTGCAACTCTTGAGTTTGATGAATTTGGTTTTCTTATTAAGGACAAGAAGTTAGGAATACCACTGGCCAAGGGCTCTAATGCATGAGGACTCTACCAACTGGAAGACAACAATATATTTGCCTTAATAACAACACAAGATTGGAAGAAGTAAGAGAGTATTTGATGCTCTAGATTAGGACATCTTAGTTTGAAGTCTTTAAATTTTTTGAGTAGCAATAAATGCATTGATGTTAGTAGTTGGAATAAGGTGTCTTGTATCTGTACTAGTTTTCATATAGGGAAAAGTTGTAAACTTTCTTTTGAGTTAAGAAATAAAATTGAACAGATTCCTTTACACAAAATACATTGTGATCTTTGGGGACCAGCACTTGTTGAGTCTTCCCAACATATGAAATACTATGTGATATTTGTGGATGATAATATTAGATATACTTGGCTTTATCCTTTGAAGAAGAAATCTAAATTCTTTAAAGTCTTTCTCAAGTTTCAACAAATGGTAGAAAGAAAATTTTCAAAAATCAATTTGGTGATCAGATAAGTATTTCGGGATTCGCCAAAGTGTTCGGTGATGCCAATTTAGATCGCCAAATATTACAGATAGAGCTGGTGTAAAGCCATGTCAAGAAGGTGAGAAGAGGAGCAATCAGCGCATTGCCTGCTAGGTCGGCGAGCCCGGCCTACTTCATCAAAAGTTAAAAAGAAATTGGTGAAAAGACAAGCTAAAAAGGGTGAGAAAGAGAGCACTTGGTGCATCGCCGATCGTTTTGGTGAGCCCGACTTACTTCGCCGAGTGACTCTAATGCTGAAATTCTGGGAACATATAAATGCAATTTTCAAAACAAGAAAGGGAGTTCCCACATTGTCCAGTTCTGGGTTTTTGATCTTGAACATTCTAAAGCATTGTTTTACACTTTTGAGTAGAGATTTAGGGTTTGTTTTATTTTTAGCTTCAATTTGAGCATTTGGAGACTTGTGGATTGTTGCCAACTTGATGGAAAACTTTGTTGGTAACGATTTCTTGTTCTTTATTATGTTAGGCTTAAACCCTCATTCTTCAGGGTATGATTATGTAGTTGAATACTTTAATTAGCTTATGGGTGTTGATATTTACTGATTTTATTGTTGATTTGAAGTGGGTTCAATTAATAGTTTTTGTTTTAATTGAGGAATTGTAGTTGCAAATGCAATTCTAGTTTAGTACTCTAAGCTTGCTTGAGAAAGAATTGTTGGAGTTAAATTATTAGTTGATGATTGTAGTGATTGTGTTGTTACAGATTTAGCTTGAGAAAGTGGGTCTGAATGCAATCTTACAAATCTAGCTTGAAAAAGTAGATTGATTAAGGTAATTGGTTGTTAATCTGTGTTTTGCTTGTCGAGGTTCGAAAGAACTCGCTTGATTCGTAATAGTTGATGGAGAAATGACTATTGCACCCAAAGTCTAGCCTACCCACAAAGATTCAACGACTTTTAGTAAATAATAATCACCCATTTTACAAAATTGGCATTCAATTTGTCACACTCCCAAGAAACGCTCTCTATTTGTTTACCACCATTTTCAATGGTCGTAATTCGGTTACCCAAATCCCCCCATTTGAAAAAATAGGGTGCATTAGTATTGCTTGCATTAGTAATGCGTGCATTAGTTGTGAAAACATTATTTCTTATACATTGTTTGGTTTGATGTATTAGAAATAACACATCTTGCATAATTTCTATTTAAAAATATATGTTTACAAAAATACCCTTCACACTTTATTTATTTGTACACTTTCTTTGCAACAAAGTTCTTTGTTAAAGCATTAAAAAAGAATTCTTTGCTAAAACATCATTAACACTTCTTCTTCTTCTTTTTCTTTTTTCAAAAATAATATTAACTAGTTGTACTATTGCGTCAAAATATTTTTGTGAAAATTTGGCAAAGAATTTTTTTTATCAAATTTATCGTCACAATAGTAAAAAATTTGATTAAATTATGTTGAAATTAGATTATTTAAAAAAAAAAAAAGATACTTAAGAGGCCATAAAGCCTATTAAGACACCAAAAAATGAAAAGACACTGAAAAGCAAATCAAAATAAAAATTAAAACTTATGACAACAAAGAAAATGAAAAGGCTTTAAGGGTAGTTTTGTAATTATTTAATCTAATGCAAGTGTTAAATGCTATGTATTACTAATACCTAGAATTCTTTGGTATTAGTAATACACAACTTACACACAGTAGTGTATAACTAGGTACTACTAATACACACACCTAATACATGTATTATATTTTCTAATACACTCTACCAAACGACCCCTAATTGACAAAACCTTGTCATTTATTTTATTATTGCGAAAATGTCTACATGCAAAAACGATTAGAACACCATTTTACTTCATTATAGAATTATTGAACGTATCACTCCCCGTGGGATCGACCCCAACTCTTAGTTGAGTTTATACTTGTTAGCGACCACCTACACTTAGAATCGAATGAAGTGTAGTTGAGCTTTATCAAAAATGGCGTCGCTACTGGGGAGTGGTGTTTAGAATTCATTTATTAAAATTTAGTCGTGAACTGATTTTGTTGTAGTTGAATCAACTTATTTGTGTTTATTGTTGGCTGCTCTTAAACAGGTGAAAAGAGATGAGTGTCAATGGGATCAATGCCAACCAACTTGGGAACAACGATGACATCGATAATTTGCACGATGTCAATGAAGATCAGTTGGGAAGTGCAGGTGCTATTTGATTGCCTCTGACTGTGGGCAATGCGGTGTTCCTTGTGACCAGCACTATGTTGCAGCTATTGCAAATGAAGGGTCTCCTTGGAGGACTTGCTCATGAGGACCCTCATGACCACATCCGAAACTTTGTGGATGGGTGTGGGCCATTTTCTTTCAAGACCATAACTCAAGAGTCGGTCCGACTTCAATTGTTTCCCTTTTCTCTAATGGGGGAGGCAACAAAGTAGTTGGCCGATTTACCAAGGGAATCAATCACTTCTTGAAAGAGCTCACTGATGCGTTTTATGTAAGGTTTTTCCCTCCCTTGAAGATGGTGAAGTAGAGATTCCGAACTTTAAGTGAGTGAATGATGAACCCATTCATGAGACATGGTTGAGGTTCTAGAAGTTGGTGCTTTAATTTCCAACTCACGGACTACCGAACGATGTGTTATTACAATATTTTTACTGGAGCCTCGACTAAGTCAACAAAGGTGTGGCAGACCAGCTCATTCGAGGAGGAATCATGAAGCAATCGTTTGATATAGAATCTATCCTTCTTGATGAGATGACAAAAATCAATCGAGCTTGGTACACTAGAGAAGATCAGGTGTCTCATTTGAACTTTGGGATGACAAAGGAACAATTGGAAAAGAACCAAGAGCGAGAAGAAAACATGGCTCAGATGATGAACCAAATGGACCTATTGATGAAACATGTCATACGAAGTGGTTCCAAGGCTGTGAATGCGGTCGGAGTTAGTGGAGTGAATCCCGATGAAGCACATTTTGAGGCCAAGTACAATGAAGAAGTACATATCTTGGCAAATCAGAAAGGTGGTTCCCGTCCGAACTATCCAAGGCTAGGCAGAAATCAAGGTTGGAACAAGGATCATGATGACGGTTGGAGAGACCGAGATAGGGAATGGCGTGACCGTGGTACGAATTGGAGGGAGCGAGATGGTGACAAAGAACGATATGTGCCTCCCCATGAGCGTCAAAAGCCAAAAGAGCCAAGGGTTGATCCTGAAAATTTCTGCACCGAAGATATGCTTGCTCGCATTCTCAACAAAGTGAAAGGATCAGACAAGGTGCTAAAGAAAATGAAATATGACGTCTCTTCTCTGAACCAAACAGTTACTTCACATTCGGTATCTATTAAGCAGCTAGAAACACATATGGGTCAGATCTCGACTCAATTGAATCCAAGACCAAAAAGAGGCTTACCGAGTGATACCGTGGTTAACCCAAAGAATGAAGCATGAAAGCGTTTCTTCGTCGGGCCACGATGTTAAATAAGGCGCTTCTTGGGAGGCAACCCAAGGCTTAGTTTGTTTTTGTTATTTGAATAACGATTGTTAGATGTGCAGGGTGAAAATTCAAAGTTTGGAAGAAATAGGCAATTGGACGAGCTCAAAACCCGTTCGGCGATCCACCGAGTAGGTCGGTGAGCACGATGTGGATAACATTTTTTACCAACCAAACGGTTGAAGTTCTGGTAAATTTGGCGGGAAAAAGTGTCATTTGGCGCATCGCTGAATGGGTCGGCGACATAAGTGGATATCACTGATCAAGGCACGAACTAAAGGGTCAAAAGGGATTCCAATCGTTTAAAATTAAACTCTTTTTTTTTTGAATTTTTTGAATCTTTCACCCTAATATTAGATTATATTTCTTGTCAAATTTGTGTGTGGGTATCGTTGCATAGTTGAATATTGTCGCTTTGCTTGCTTTTCCCATTTTGCCCATATCGTTCATTTGTCTATTTCTGAGGTTGGTGTCCTAAATTTGCTTTATATTTTTGCCATATCCTAAGCATGTTCGTATAATTGTTAGATATATTGTACAATCTTGTGTACTTGGTTGATTTTGAACTGTGGGTTGTTGATAGAATTCGTTAGATTTCATGTTTAGCCTCATATAGTTTAAATTTCATGTTTAAATTCCATAAAATTGCGGGTGTGTGATTGTATCATGTTGGGTCTGGTGTGGGTGAAGTCTAAGTAACTCGAATCGTATTGATCAATTGAATTTGTCCAATGATAGATCGGGTGACGTCATTCTTAAAGGCAAAAGATGTTGATTGGTCGATTTTAGATAAAATGGGGGGAGTCTGAGTACCCCGGGGTTGGTAATGATATGGGATAGATGTTAATTGCATAGAATAGGGCTTTAATTTGGTTCCCGTAGGTTGTGCATTGAAGATTAGGGGTCGGGGTAGAAATCTGGCACAAGAAGCTGCTCGACGAGCTTAGTCGAGCTTACCGACTGACTCGGCAGTTCGCCAAGTGACCCCTCGCATCACCCTTTTACCCTGAAAGTTAGCTTTTACCCTCTATTCGGCGATATGCATGTGCTCGCTGAATGCCCTTGTGATTGGCCTTTTTCAGCCCATATTTTTTAAAATCATTTTGTGATATTCGGTGAGCTACCCTTGGCTCGCCGATTAAGTTTGGCGATTCGTCGATTGACCCTGGACCTCACCCACTTGTGTTGAATTCTATGCATTTTCGGTCTGTGAATTTTGGCAAGCTAATGAGTTCGGCATCTCACCGAGCTAGTCGGCGAGTTTTTCTGCAACTTTCAAATTTGATGTTTCACTGACCTGTTTCATATGCATTCGTTCGTTTTGTGTTGTCTTGCAGATATGGCTAGACCTAAGGTACCTTGAAGAAACCAATCACCCCGAAAGAGACCACGAAGAGTGGTCATTTCTTAGGAGGCTTCTCCTCCACGATCAATGCGACCCAAACTTCCTCCGACAGGGGAAAAAGAACGGATAAATGAAAGGGACCTGCATAGCCGAGTCCCATTGATTCCAGCTCCGACACCATGGGTATATACTCCACCCACCTCACCACTTTTGAGTTTAATTGTGAGGACAATTCTGGGTCTAGATCACCGCCCTTCGACTCTGAACCCGAGGATGATCAAACCCTTCAGAGGAGACAGGTTGAGTTGCGCTCCAAGGCGCTGCATGATCCAGCGAAACTGCCAGTACTCTCGACTCCTCCTCTACCTCCAGCGCAGGCAGTTGAGCAGGCACCGCAAGTTCCCCCGATACAGGCACCACCGCCTCATTCGATGAATAGATTAAAGGCTTTCAGGTATCGTACAATTTTAGAAGAGAAGATTTTCTACTGATGGGGTGCTGGACAGGTACATAATTTTGTGGGAAAACATTTGATTCCATAAATTTGAGAGGTTTACACAGACCCGAGGCTCTTATATACCTTCTTGGGTCCGGGAATTCTATGCAGAATACGGGACGCTAGTCCCAAAGGGCAAGAAGAAAGCCAGCTCATTTGCACCTGTTGATCATGTGGTGGCGCGAGGTAAAAAGGTAAAGTGTAGCAGTTTGGATATCAATGAGGTGTTGGGGTGCACAGTCAATGTGATACATTTTTTGGCGAACAAGATTCAGAAGAAAACCCCCAACGACCTTAAGGGGTGGTTGGCTCCCTTGATTTCTGACATTACACCACCGTGGATTGAGCCAGGGGTCCAAATCGAGAAGGACCTGAATGTAGCTGCAAGGTATTGGTTCAGATTCATTAGCAGCACACTAATGCCATCACAGAATGAGTCCATCCTACGGTATCCGAAAGCAGGTTTGTTGGGATCTATTACTGAACTAGATAGACTAAATCTCAGGATGATCATTGAGAAGGAGATAGCCATGAGGGCCAAGAAGATCCAAATATCACTTCCATTGTCAGTGCTTGATGTTTGTGTAATCAAGGATACCACTTCTAATGCAAGTTTCTACGATCGTGCAATAGTATAATAACCCAACCAAGAGTTGGGATCACCCCAAGAAAGTGGTTTTGAAAATTTATAGAAAAATAATTTTTTGTTCTAACTAGTTGTAGTTAAAGACATTAACGAGTAAAAACATTGTAAATTAAAGAGGGGGGACACAAAAGTGTCAATTAACAATAGGGTTTTTTTTCACTAGTAAGTATAAACAACAAAATAAACAAGGGTTTCTAAATAATGAGAGGGGATCCTTGAGATGTGACGGGTATACGGATTAATCTAGATTATTGGGTACATGCTTTCAATAGAAGATACATAGAATAATTGTGACTAGGCTAGACTTTAAGGGGGATAAGCTCTTTCTCGAGCAACTTACCCCGTTTCAAATGTGTTCCTCTCGGACACCCACTTGCGGCATGAAGACCAGTATACGCCTTAACCCACTCACTCTCTCGAGCTGAGTGTGTGGACATGGGACTAGGGTTCACTCTCTCGAGCTGAAACTCATGTCGACCCACTCACACCGACCATCAATTTAGTGGTTTTAGTTTTACGATCTCTCTCTCGAGCAAGCCAAAAACACATAAATAAACTTGTATTTGCAACTACAAATTCATTAAATTCATCCACAACCACTAAACGAAATCACATTAAAACTATAAATAGACGATCAACAAGCAATACCCAACAATTATCTTAACCCATATTTACTAAATCACACCCCAAGAATTGGGTTTTTTAGCCACACATCAAGAGATAGAAATTTATACCTAAATGAGCTTGCTTTCAAATGGGTATGAAGATTTAAGTCTTGTTACAGGCCAAGAATGAAGAATCCAAGAGACCCAAGTCCAAATCCTTGGAGATGAAACCCTCTTTTTCTTCAAGTCTTCAAAACCCTCAAAAAGTACTATTCTCTCTTAAAATTATCACTATTGTTCAACTCTAAGAGAAAATTATAACAATTGTTCCACACTAAAACTAAAACTCTAACTAGTATTTATAGTTATCACAAATTTGTGCTGCAGCGGATCGTTCGGCGTCATTAGTCGGAATCGCCGATCAACTCGACGATTCGCCCTCTGGTGTAGTTCATCGCCGTCTTGTACCAGCCTTCAGCATCGTCATGCTCTGGGTCATTGGGCAGCATGGTATTGCTTCGCGGAATTTCTCAGCGTGCGCCGACTGCTCCCATTTTCCGTTGACTTGATCCTTTTCTTCAAGGCTCAGCAAACTGGAACAAAAGGCAAAGTAAGACCCTTCGGCGACTCGCCAAGTGGACTCGGTGATCCTCAGGCCTTCATTTCTTCGTTCTTTTCAGCCTTTTCGTTCCTTTTTGGGACGTAGTATCCATGCTCTCCTTAAAACTTCAAATACCTGAAACTTAAGGGTTTTAATCAGATATCGAGATAAAATAAGCATTTGAGGACACAATTTCTATTAAAATATAGCCATGAATGAGTCCAATTTGTGGACTCATCAACACCCCCAACTTAAACTTTTGCTTATCCTCAAGCAAACTCAAGTTCAGACGTTCAAAAATGGTGTCTCGAACAGTGCTACACAAGATTCAATCATGAATGCACACAACAAGACTCAATTTACTTGTGCAAAGATCAAATGTGCACTCAAAGATTCAAGTTGTGACTCACCAATATCAACGAATCTCATGCTCACAATACTTGCTTCAAATTCAAGCTCAAGCTCAACTATAGTGTTCAAATACCCTCACACAAAGAATGATTCCATATTCACACAATGGTTTCGCAGTTTAAAGCTTTGGAATCGGATGCAACACTCACACTCATAAAGAAGAACATAATGCATAATTTCACCCATAGGTTTGCCCGTATTTTCCAATCAACACTTGTTTGAAGTCACTCAAGATCAAAAAGGTCTTTTCAAGGCTTGTAATGGGGCTGAGTGCAAATGTATAGTTATTTAGGCTCAGTGACTTTCATCCTCATGAGATGTGGTGCTCACAACACTTCATTTCCTTTCTCTTTCATCATTTTCATTAGTGCTTATAAGTCATCCTATTATTTACTTTCCATGAATTCTATGGAGACCCCCTTTCATTTTTCAACTTTATTCCACAACTTTTCTTTTTCATTCTTTTTATTTTTCTTTTCAGTCTCTCTTTTTTTTATATAGAGGGGTTCCATATTCCTCAAAACCATAGGTAGGAGGGACTTTCTTGCACTCCTTGATTTGCCTTCTCTTTTCACCACACCCCCAACTTAGGCTTTTGGCCTAAGTTGGCTATTCAAACTAACCACAACTTCATGAGGATTATGGGTGATGGATTAAGAAAGGTCTAGTTTTCATCAAGTTCCTTCCAAAGAAGGGTAAGGCTCAAAGGGTGTTCAAGAGAGAATCACACACTCACATCGTAGGTCACAAAAAAGGTATATGTCAAATTGGCTCACACTCGTCAAAGTTGCCTAAGATCATATCAAGAGATAGCATCACTCAGTTGACCGGACCAATGGGGAAAATTCTAGGATCTATCATGCATAGTTCACAAGTAAGCTCATCACACTAGGCATCGACACTATAAGTTAAACAAGACTCCACAGTTTTGCTAGTGTGCAATGATTATCACAAGAGAATCAATTTGATATAAGACTAGTCATAACGAGATGCAACGAGTCACATATTGTCTATGCAACTTCATTTGGCCTCATCCTAGCCGCCCATTCATGTTCGTTCGATTGTAAGCACTATTCAAGTCATCGGTATTGATTGAAATCGAGACTCAAATTTTGCAAAAGAATAGCCACGTTCAACACACAAGGGGTGGCAAAAATGTGCAAAAAATTCAAAAAAATTCAGAATGGTCAAAATCGTTTTGTAATTTAAAACAAAAGGAGCCTCAAGCTCAAACATCCACAGAAAGCAGTATTTAACACAATAATACATGAATCACAAATAGCACACAAAAGGTGGGTCTCACCCCACCACAAATAAAAGTAATTTGTCCTCAAATGCAATTAACACAGAATATCCAGACTTTAAAAATAAAGAAAGACAAAGAGGGAGGTAGAAATCCTTTCTACACAGTCGCTTCATCTGTCTGGGCATCAGTGCCCAATGTGTCAACCTGGAATTTGATAATGGCCCCCGAATCTTCTTCAGAAGATTCAGCGGCAGTTGAATTACTAGGATTGTCCAAGTCATGAGCCACCAAAAAGGAGTGGATGGCTGTGAAGAATCCGCGTTTCCACGAGGGAATAGTGGGGTCTCGGGGGTTTTCTCCATTGCTGGCACTGGCATCTTTCCCTCATTATCCATTTTGGGGGGATTTGTTGCCTTTGTATTTTTCCTGAAATTTTTCGCTCTTGTTTGTTGGGGTGGCATATCTCTTCCCGCTACTTTTGGTCTAGCCATTTCTGCAAAGCTTCGAGAAAAAGTTAACAAGTATTCAGACAAAAGAAAAAAAACAATGTAGTTTAATTGCGGGATCACTTCGCCGAAATAGTTGGCGAAACGCGCAATTACTTAAGCAGTTTGCCAAGTGCAGTGCGTAGAGAATACAAGGATGCAGACAAAGGGCGAACCAAAAGTCTTTCGGCGATGTCATGTGTCTCACCGAAAATTACAGAATTCAACATCACAATTAGCTTTTAATTAAAGGCGAGATGGGATTGTAGGCAAATCGTCGAGTGGTTCGACGAGCTTGACCCAGCTCGCCAAATGACCCAACGTGCTTGTTTTCGACCCACTTTCCCGAATTCGACCCTGCGACCCCCGAAAACATAATTAACGCATGCACAACTCAAATTAGGCTTAGACCCAGTGACAGTCATGCTCAACCCACGAATTTTAATTCAGTTTTAAAACGTAACCTTCAGGAAGTACAGGCAAAATTTGCAAATCTAACAGGCAGACAAATATTCTAATCCTACCAGAGAAACCCAACACAAATCAACAAAGTAATATCATTGCATTAAGTCCAAAATCAATAGAACGAACTCAGAGTGTGGGAACCAACCTTTCGTGCTGACTAAAATGTAATTGATTCGCTAGGCAACAATGTAATCCAAGTCCCGAACAGAAATCAACAACTACAATACTCTAAAAGTGTAGGGATATTGAAAATTGAGTGCAGGGGTGAGTTTGGGCAGATAAAAAGTGAGGGAAAGTGAATGAAATTGAAACTTTTAAACCTTTGGCTTGCAAAAACCATCCAGTTCTCCCCCACTCGACGACATTAGTCCAGCTCGCCTACTCACTCGGCGGAACACCGACTGTTTAGCTCCTTCGCCAAAATTGATAGGACCTCTGGTTTATAGCGGTCCAATCGGCGGTCTCTTTCAGGGTCGCCGATACGATCGACGGTTCGCCAATAAGTTCATAGGATGGTATTGAGTCTAACGGCGGTCTAGTTCAGAGTCGTCCAACCGTTCGGTGATTCCCTGATTAGACCTATTGCTCGCCAATCTGCACTTTTCGTTCACTCTCCACACTTCCATCTACACAATCAACACACCATTATTTTACTAAGAAATAAGAAAGCAATTAAAGGGGTTTTGGGTTGCCTCCCAAACAGTGTCTTAGTTAACGTCGTGACACGACGCAAGTCCACCTTCAAACCTCACTCTTGGGGTTAGCCATAGTATCACTAGGCAAACCCTTTTGTTCTCTCGGATTGAGGTGAGACGATATATGACCCATTTGGGTCTCCAACTGCTTGATTGAAACAGAATGGGAGGTGATGATCTGGCTAAGGGTAGAAACATCTTCTTTCATGCCCTTCAGCATTTTGTCTGACCCTTCAACTTTGTTGAGGATACGTAAAAGCATATCCTCAGATCTACCACCCTCTGAATCCTTTGGCTTTTGGCGCTCGTGAGGAGGCATATATCTATCCTTCTCCCCATCTTTCCAATTAGAATTTTGGTCTCTCCATTCACGATCCTTCAATCCTTCATCTCTAGTCCAACCTTGGTTACCACCCTACCTTGGGTAGTTTGAACGATAACCACCACCTTGGTTGGCTAGGAAGTTCACCTCCTCATTATATAAGGCTTCGAAATTTGCCTCATCAGGATTTGCGCACCTGACCCCCACAACATTGACACCACGGACACCAGCCCCCATTACATTTTTGGATAAAATATCAAGTTGTGTCATGATCTTGGCCATGTTTTGGTCTCTCTCATTATCTTTGTCCATCTACTCCTTGGATAGTTTGAATGTGAGAGGGGAGACTTGGTCTTCAGGGGTGTACCATGCCCTATTGATGGTCGTCATGCCATCTAAAAGTTAGGCTGCTACTGCATACGATTGCTACATCAGGCCTCCAGGTAAAAGTTGATCAGCGACACCTTTATTCACCAAATCCAGGCTTCGGTAAAAGTATTGTAGCAAGACATAATCGGGCAGACCATGAGTCGGGCATTGCAGCACCAATTTTTTAAATCACAGCCAAGTTTCGTGCAGACGCTCTCGTTCTAGACGTTTAAAGCTCTGGATGCTATCCCTCAGTTACATCATCTTCGAGGGAGGGAAAAATCGCACTTGAAATGCGGTTACCAACTCCTCCCAAGAAGTAATGGATCCATGTGGTAGCTCAGCTAGCCACTTGCATGCCTCTCCCATCAAAGAGAAAGGGAATAGCCTCAATCGGACCGACTCCTGAGAGATGTTTTTGAACGAGAATGGTCCGCACATATCTACAAAGTTTCGAAGATGCTCGTGAGGATCCTCATGAGCCAGTCCGCTAAAACGTCCCTTTAGTTGCAAGATTTGCAACATGGTGCTTGTTATGTGGAACACTGCATTTCCCTCGGTTGGGGGTAAACGGATGGCTCCAACACCTCCCATGAGATGGGGGCCATTGATTTTAGGCTCTTGGACATCGTTGAGATTTCCGATGTCGTATTGGTGGCCTACCTGGCTACCGTCGCTACCATTAACACTCATGCTTTCTGAAATATTCACACAACAAACAAAACAAAACTAAAAATTAGGTAAGTAGACTACAACTAAGAAGAATAAAATTTATACTAATCTAAAAATTCTCAAATAACACCACTCCCCGGCAGCGGCACCATTTTGATGTTTGCGTAATCAAGGACACAACTTCCAATGCAAGTGTCTACGATCGTGCAATAGTATAATAACCTAACCAAGGGTTGGGATCGTCCCAAGAGAGTGGTTTTGAGAATTTATAGAAAAATAAAATTTCGTTCGAACTAGTCGTAGTTAAAGACATTAACGAGTAAAAACATTGTAAATTAAAGAGGGGGGGTCACAAGAGTGTCAATTAACAATGGGTGGTTTTTGTCACTAGTAAGTAAAAATAACAAAATAAACAAGGGTTTCTAAATAATGAGAGGGAATCCTTAGGATGTGACGGGAATACGGATTAATCTAGATTATTGGGTACATGTTTTCAATAGAAAATTCATAGAATAATTGTGACTAAGCTACACTTTAAGGGGGATAAGCTCTCTCTCGAGTAACTTACCTCGTTTCAAATGTGTTCCTCTCGGACACCCACTTGCCGCATGAAGACCAGCCTACGCCTTAACCCACTCACTCTCTCGAGCTGAGTGTGTGGACATGGGACTAGGGTTCACTCTCTCGAGCTGAACCTCATGTCGACCCACTCACACCGACCATCAATTTAGTGGTTTTAGTTTTACGACCTCTCTCTCGAGCAAGCCGAAAACACATAAATAAACTTGTATTTGCAACTAAAAATTCATTAAATTCATCCACACCCACTAAACGAAATCACATTTAAACTACGAATAGACAATCAACAAGCAATACCCAACAATTATCTTAAACCATATTCACTAAATCACACCCCAAGAATTGGGTTTTTAAGCCACACATCAAGAGATAGAAATTTATACCTAAATGGGCTTGAATTCAAATGGGTATGAAGATTTAAGTCTTGTTACAGGCCAAGAATGAAGAATCCAAGAGACCCAAGTCCAAATCCTTGGAGATGAAACCCTCTTTTCTTCAAGTTTTCAAAACCCTCAAAAAGTACTATTTTCTCTGAAAATTATCATTATTGTTCAACTCTAAGAGAAAATTATAATAATTGTTCCACACTAAAACTAAAACTCTAACTAGTATTTATAGTTATCACAGATTTGTGCTGCAGCGGATCGTTCGGCGACAATAGTCGGAATCGCCGATCAACTCGGAGATTCGCCCTCTGGTGTAGTTCATCATCGTCTTGTATCAGCCTTCAGCATCGTCGTGCTCTGGGTCATTGGGCGGCATGGTACTGCTTCACGGAATTTCTCTGCGATGCGCCGACTGCTCCCATTTTCCGCTGACTTGATCCTTTTCTTCAGGGCTCAGCACACTGGAATAAAGGTGAAGTAAGACCCTTCGGTGACTCGCCAAGTGGACTCGGTGATCCTCATGCCTTCATTTCTTCGTTCTTTTTAGCCTTTTCATTCCTTTTTGCGACGTAGTGTCCATGCTCTCCTTAAAACTTCAAATACCTGAAACTTAAGGGTTTTTATCAGATATTGAGATAAAATAAGCATTTGATGACACAATTTCTATTAAAATATAGCCCTGAATGAGTCCAATTTGTGGACTCATCAGTGCTGATCATGGAGTTATGTGGGCGAGCTAGAGTGCCCTGTGTGGCAAAAATGGATGTGGAAGTGACTCTCACTTCCTCTACTGACATGCGAAAGATTGAGGCTGATTACACCAGGGATGAGGCTGAGGGGAGGAGGACAGCACCCGTGGACACATCTCTGGTTGTTGATGTAGACACGCTGGAGGCAGACACTACTCCTTCTGCTCAGGTCGGTGAGCCTTCAGGTACACCTAGTTCATCTGCTCCTACTACATCTACTCATACTACATCTGCTCCCACTACTTCTGGTGCTGCTGCTACTTCCCACCCCACTTTGACACATGCCACGATATATAGAATGGGCTACCTAGCCCATTCGACTGATGTGCCTGCCTCCCGAGTTGAGGCAGCCCTCCTAGGGCAAATTGAGTTGGCCATTGTTGTTGCCCTTGCCCCCATTCAGATGAGTTGCAAGAGAAGATAAAGATGATTACATCTCACAAGATGGCATTGAATGCACTCACTATGAGAGTCGAGGCATGTGAGCAGGGAGGTCGACAGTCTGCGGATGTGACCACATTAAGGGCTGATGTTGCTGGGTTGAGGTGTGAGATAGCCGAGCTTAAGTCCATTAGCATTTCGATGCTCTTTGGCACTGTGGACGTCCCTGAGAGTCCTAGTTCAGAGGTTCCAGCTATTTTTGAGGTCCCTCCGGCCACTGCGACTGGAGATGTTGTTTTAGCTGATGAGGGTGATGAGTTAGACACTTTTGAGATAGATGAGGAGGATCTGGGTACCCGTGAGGCTGTTGTATATGATTATTTTGAAGACTTTGAGGGTGCGATGGTGCAGACGACGATGGAGGCTTCACTTCAGGACACATTGATGATAGGTCCCAGTGGAGTGCAGCCTGCTAGTGGAGATGAGACGGGCACTGATGCCCAGATTGAGAAAGTCTAAGATGTTCAGCATTCACCTGAGGCTTAACCTGACAGGGAGATCTTGACTCTCTTCTTGTTTTATTTTTGAGACATTTACTTTATTTTCATTGAGGACAATGTTTGGTTTTTCTTGGTGGAGTGAGGTATCTTCATACCTATCCCCTTGGCCTATACTTATGTTGTTTTGTATCTAGCTTGTTTTGGATGCTTATCATTGTGAATGTTGGTTTTTTATCCAAATTAACTCAACTCCTAATTTTTTGTATTTGTGAAATGTGTGGTTGTTCTCTTGCATATTTGAGTATCGGTTGCAATAAATACCGATGACTTGAATAGTGTTCTTGATCGAACGATATGTTTGTGCAAGTCCAATGAGGTAATTTTAAGTTGCATAATTCATGTGTGAACTCTTAGCATCTCATTATGACTAGTCGATTGTTGAAATGAGTCTTGTGATGATCGTTGCACGCGAGCTCAATTTGTAGAGTCCTGATCGATGATTGTGTGAATGCCTTGTGTGGTGAAATTTTCTTGAAATATGTGCTTGGTAATACCTAGAACTTGCTCCATTGGTCCAATTGACTAACATTGGCGAATGAAAGAAATGATCTTAGGCACAAATTTTTGAGAGTGAACTAAATTGTTATTATACCTCTTTATGGCCACCTTGTGAGAGTGTAAACCTAGTTTGACACCATTTGAGCATTAAACATGAATACATTTGACCTCCTTCCTCCCCACCTAAAACCTTCATAAAGCATTAGTTCATTTGAATAAAAAATTGAGGAGAGAAAATGAGCAATAACTTTGTGAAAATTCACCCTTGAAGAATCGTATTGAAAAAGATGGAACCCCTCCATATAAAATAAGAGAGAAGAGAAAAGCAAAAGAACAAGAAGATTGAACAAGAATGTTGCAATGCAATCTGTGCATAGATAAAAGAAAAGGGGCGTCCAATGAGTCACATAAGAATCTTTGTGCTTGAAAGAACTTAGGGTGGATAGTGAAAATCCAAAAAGAGTGGAAGAAAAGGAGAAGAAGTAAAATGCAAGTCATGCTTCATGAAGGTAGAAGTCACTAAGAAGAAGTGAAATGTAAGTCATGCTTCATGAAGGTAGAAGTCACTGAGCCAAAACAATCATACCTTTACCCTCAGCCCTGTTACAAGCCTTGAAAGACCTTGTTGATCTTGATTGAGCCGAATGACATGTTGATGGGAAAATACGGATAAACATATGGGTAGAATCATGCATGTGTTTATCTTTGAGAGTGTGAGAGTTGATTTTGATTTCTCAATTCTTAAATTTTGATGAGCTTTGTGTAGGGATGGAATCATTATTGATGTGAGGGCATTCAAATACTTTTGTTGATCTTGAATTTGCATTTGAAGCAAGCATTGTGAGCTTGACTTCCATTTGATTATGACTAGTCACAGTTTGAAACTTGCAATGCACAATTGAATATTGCATGGGTAGATTGAACCTCGTGTGCATTCATGTTGAGTCTCAAGTAGCACTATTTGTAGATATCCCTATTGACCTGATTGATCTTGTGTTTTACTTGAGGACAAGCAAAAGTTTAAATTAGAGGTGTTGATGAGTCGGGGATTTCGACTTATTTAGGGCTTAATATTCAAAAATTTAGTGTCCTCAATGCCTATTTTATGCTCATAACTGATGTTAAAATGTTAATTTGCAGCAATAAAGGCAAAAGAGAAAGGCAAGGACATTACAAGGCAAAAAAGAGCGAAAAAGCTAAAAAAGTTGAAGGAAGGCAAAGTTGGTACTCACCAAAGCCACTCGGCGAGACCTTCAGCTCGCCTAAAGTTTCAGCAGGCCAGCCTATGGACAAAACCAACTTTGCGATCGGATAAGTATTTCGACGATGCCAATTTAGCTCACAAAATGTTAAAGACAGAGGTGGTGCAAAGCCATGTCAAGAAGGCGAGAAGAGGAGCACTCGGCGCATCGCCGACTAGGTCGGCAATCCCGACCTACTTCGCCAAAAGTTATAGAGCAATTGATGAAAAGACAAGCCAAAAGGGCGAGAAAGAGAGCACTCGGTGCATCGTTGATCGTGTCGGTGAGCCCGACTTACTTCACTGAGTGACTCCGATGCTGAAATTATGGGAACGTATAAATGAAATTTTCAAAACAAGAAAGGGAGTTCCCACATTGTCCAGTTCTGGGTTTTTGATCTTGAACATTCTAAAGCATTGTTTTTACACTTTTGAGTAGAGATTTAGGTTTTTTGTTTTTTTTTGCTTCAATTTGAGCATTTGGAGACTTGTGGATTGTTGTCCAACCTGAAGGAAAACTTAATTGGTAACGATTTCTCGTTCTTTATTATGTTAGGCTAAAACCCCCATTTTTGGGGTGATTATGTAGTTGAATGCTTCAACTACCTTATGGGTGTTGATATTTACTAATTTTATTGTTGATTGGAAGTGGGTTCAATTAATAGTGTATGTTTTAATTGAGGAATTGTAGTTGCAAATGCAATTCTAGTTTAGTACTCTAAGCTTGCTTGAGAAAGAAGTGTTGGAGTTAAATTATTAGTCGAGGATTGTAGTGATTGTGTTGTTACGGAATTAGCTTGAGAAAGTGGGTCTGAATGCAATCTTACAAATCTAGTTTGAAAAAGTAGATTGATTAAGGTAATGGGATGTTAATCTGTGTTGTGCTTGTCGAGGTTCGAAAGAACTCGCTTGATTCGTAATAGTTGATTGAGAAATGACTATTGCACCCAAAGTCTAGCCTACCCACTGAGATTCAACGACTTTTAGTAAATAATAATCACCCATTTTGTGAAATTGGCATTCAATTTGTCACACTCCCAATAAAACCCTCTCTATTTGTTTACCCCCATTTTCAGCAGTTCGTAATTCGATTACCCAAATCCCCCCATTTGACATTAATTATCAAAATCTTGTCATTTATTTTATTGTTGCGAAAATGTCTACATCTACAAACGATTAGAACACCATTTTACTTCTTAATCAAATTCTTTAACGTATCACTCCCTGTGGGATCGACCCAAACTCTTAGTTGGGTTTATACTTGTTAGCGACCGCCTACACTTAGAATTGGATGAAGTGTAGTTGAGTGTTATTATTGATATACTTATGAAAACTGACATAGTTCTTGCTAAAGCAGTCAGTACACCATTGGCACAAAAAATGATTTACAACAGGTCACAAGCAATCCGATTGATGTTTCTACGTAGAGGAGCATTGTAGGAAGTCTCCAATATCTCATTCTAACCAATCCTGACATATCACATGCGGTCAACTTGGTTAGTCAGTTTATGCAAACTCCATACAGTGAGCATCTTCAGGCTGTGAAAAGAATTCTTAGAATTATGAAGGGTACTTCAATGGCCTGAGACTTCTTGCAGCCTTGCAGGATCACCTCTAAGATTATATGGGTTTTCATATGCAGATTGGGGAGGTTGTGCAACTACAAGAAGGTCAACTACAGGACACACAATTTACTTAGGTTCAAACTACATATCTTGGGCCTCCAAGAAGCAACACACAATGTCAAGGTCGAGTGCTGAGGCAGAATACACGGCACTTGCCTCTACTGCAGCGGAAATCACCTGGATCACCTACATCCTAAGAGACATTGGAGTTTACTTGAAAACAACTCCTACATTGTTCTGCGACAACATCAGTGCATACATGATTGTCAATCCAGTCTTACATGCTAGAACTAAGCACGCAGAAATGGATTATCACTTTGTTAGGGAGAAGGTAGCCAGAGGACATATTGTCACACACTTTGTTCGATCAAAAGACCAATTAACTGACATTCATACCAAGGCATTGACAAAACAGGAGTTCACAAAGTTTCGAAGAAAGCTAGGAGTGAGTGTTCCACCTCTCACTAGCTTGAGGGAAGTGTTGCGAAATAGAGTTAGAATAGGAGTAGTATACATTGTATCCTAACTCTAATCTTATTCTAATTCTAATATATCTCCTTAGATTTGTAGTTGTACTAGCTAGGACTCTACTTGTGGCCGTATGTAATTGTATAAGTAGCATACGTATTGTACGCAATTATTATGAAGAAATAATAGCTTCCCTTCTCTCTGATGGTGTGTTTTCTACAATTATATCCTTTAATATAAATCCATTTTATTAGTGGCGGCTTTTTTTCTTTTTATATGTATTATTTTAATGGCGGCTTTTCTGTGGACATAGCTGCTTCAAATTTAATCCATTCAGTATACTGTATGTTTATTCATTCCCTTCTTCTGAAAAAAATAATTTTGTATTTTTGTCTATGACTTGCATTCATCAAGACTGATGCTTCTCAAGGGGCTTAGAAAAATATAAGTACATATTTTATTCAAAATTTGAAGACAAAAAGTGAAGTTGAAAATCTTTTTATAAATTACTACATCTATTTCAAAATAACTCAATTGTTGAGGCAATGCACGTTTATTAAGAAAAAAAAGTTCACGACATAAATTGAATACTCTCTCTGTCCCAATTTATATACTTATTTTTATTCTTTTTTGTTAGTCCCAAAAAGAATGACATATTTGTATATTAAGTAACAATTTAACTTTAAAATGTTCATTTTACCCTTAATGAAATGATTTATAGTCACACAAGTTTCTATCAAGTTTTAAAAGTCTTCCTTGAAAAAAAACAAATATACTCCTGAACTATTGTAAATGGTATGCAGATACCCTCTGTCATAATTTTGGAATATTGGTGCCACTACCGTCCAAAAACTAGAGCATATATATCCTTTATACTAACGGAAATACACATGTCATAATCTTATCCACCGATCCGATATTTATTAAATATCGGATCGACGGATAAGATTGTGCCACGTGTCCCTATTTAGTCTTCCGTTAGAGTGAAGGGTATATATGCTCTAGTTTTTGGACGGCATGGGCACTAATGTCCCAAAAGTATGACGGAGGGTATCTGTATACCATTTACGATAGTTTGAGGGTATAGCATGTCCTTTTTCCCTTTTTTTTAAACTCTGTGCCGAGTCAAACTACCTCACATAAAATGGGACGGGGGAGTACCATTTTTTAATTTCGCATTTTTAGTTATTGTCAAACTATTCTTGAAAATATACTTTGGAATCACTTATTTTTCTTTCACGAAGATTGAAATTGAATCGCGTGGACAATCTTAATAGCTCAAATTGACTATCTTAATAAAATAAGCAATTTGTTAATTAAGCAGAGTTAATAGTTCATTTTGTTAAATTGAGAGTGAGAATTCCAAAACGATTCAATAGATTGAGAGAAACGTAGAGTAAAAGCGTAATAATTATTAGAGACATGTACAATTAATTGAATTCGCTAAAACTAGATCGAGGGACATTTGTGGTAAGAAAGAGCTTGTTATTTATTTCAGCTTTGGCGATCAATGTGGAATAACTAGTGAATTACAATTTTATTATACATCAGTTGACGCATTTTGTTTTTGACTTTGATTGACGTGATATATATTTTTGCCGATACTAAATGCTTTCAAATGTGTCTTCTTACATCTCACTTATGAGGGAAGAAGCAGTGCTATTAGTTTCAGCAGAAATGTCCCAAACTCTCTCAGACACCCCAAAGTTGAGGTTGTATTTTGGCTGCTTGTTTGGGGAAAACAATCCAAAATGTTTCTCAAGCTCTGGATTCTTGTTATTCTCATCAAACATGGCGAATATATAAGTCTCGATAGGTCCAGGCTTTCTCGGACTACCTTCTTTAGCATGTTGAATTAAGTTCCTCAAGTATGTTGCTGCATTGTCTTGTGTGGCACCAAATGCACCAGCAGACGGCCATCCACTCTCTGACACAACAATTCC
>JAJOOI010029634.1:0-23645 GCA_029582585.1 Solanum bukasovii | reverse complement strand
TCTTTGCATGGCATTGAGTTTTCTGTTGAGTCAGGTTTCCGCTGAGTTAAGAAAGCCAGGCCAAGGGTTCGCTTGGGGCCAGCAATGGTCTCCGAGTGCCGGTCCCGCCCAGGGTGTAGGCTCGGGGCGTGACATCAGGATAGGTTCAGTTTTGGACCTTTTTTTTATTATCTAACCCTTCACCCGATCTATGTTATGGGATGTTGTGCAATGCATACACGACCCAACCAAAGTTCTAGTAACTCAGAGGATACTAGAAGAATTCTCCAGAAGATTCTCCTTCACCTTGAAAAAGACAAAAGGGAATTATGATATGAGAAACTATTTACGGACCACAACCACTCCATGAACTTCTATGTGTGTGAGTGAAAGGGCTCCGAAAAAGGTTGGTGCAACTACTAAAGCGACGGGAAAACAAAAGGTTGGGGAAACTCCACCGAGAATACTAACTCTGACAATGATTCTATTGACTTTACATTGAATGAGAGAGAGAAGGAGGATGAGAGGGTTCTAACTCCAGTTCATAGGCCTACAATGAAGTCTTAGTCTACTCAAAGTAGGCATACCGAAATGCGCTGCAAGGCCATATATAACCTATTGGCCAATGCTTTGCCTCGAGTAGTTCCGGTTGTTGCCCCCGTGCTTTGAACAAATTGAAAGCTACGGGGCTGAGAACCATACCATAAGAGAAAAGGTTATCAACTGATGGAGTTATGGATGGGTATCCATGTAATGACTCTCCAAGTCATTTGTATGTTTATGTCATATGCTCGTCATTTAAAGCGCTCCTATAGTCACCCCAAGTCATTTATGGCTTGTAGGGACTGACAGTTCGGTCACCTAGTCATTCGTTTGGTTTTTTATGAGAATATCTGTGTTAGAGCTTTTGAACCTTGAAGATCATTTTTTTAATCAAAAGTTTAGGAAGATGACCTCAGAATCCAACTCTGACTATTCTATCAGTAGAAGTTTCATTTTAGGCTAGTAGCATGGTCAACACAACTCTCGAGACTTTTAGTGTGTATTTGTGCGATTAGGTGTTTTAACTTTCAAGTTAAAGCCTAAGTTTGACCTTGGTCAACATTCTTGGCAAATGTGTCTCGATGAGAATTTTGTTAGTGTCGTTAGCTACAGAATACTGAGTTTGGTCAGGAACAACACTTCGTACTGATCTCGAGGCTTATGAGCTAATTTTGAGCCTCATTCTGGATTTTGACTTAAATGGATTTAGGTGTAAGACACACTTTCTATTGATATGACCTTGTGTGGAAGTTTTGACTACTCCATTGAGTCCAAAATGTCGAATTTGATTGAATTGCACATCTCGTTTGTATGCATGGTTTCCTAACCAAGATCCCTTGGTCGAAGCCCTAGGACTTTGTTGAAATTTTTGGTGCCTAATTCTAGTGCAACCAGCTTTTCAGATCTGGGCTCGCTTAAGCGACCTTCACTTTAGTGTCCAAGTCTCTACATGAGTCACCCAAGGCCAGCAAGGTGGCCCCTGCGTTCGTGGCCCTGCATCACTTAAACAACAAAGGGCTTGGCTAGCCCGAGGTATGCCACTTCTGTGACCCTGGCATTGCTTTAGCAAGTCTTGCTTAAGAGATGAGGGGCTCACAGAATCGAGGCCTGCCTCTTTGAGGACAGTCGCTTAAGCAACATAAGTGATTCCTTAAGAAATCTTCTACAATCTTTTATTAAAGACTAAAACACGATTTCAACCATTATTTCAATTTTAAATTGGCAATTTCTCCCTCTCCAGAACTTACTTTTAAATGATTCGAAGTGTGGTATGTTCTTGGTGATTGGGACTACTCTGTGGAGTGTTCAGAGAGTGTTGGGCTTCCATTGTTTGGGATATAATTTCATTTAGTAGGCTATCTTTTCTTATTTCTTTGCTCTTCATTATGATTATTGCATGTTGGTTGTTGTTGGTTGTTTAGAGCCCCGAATTTTGTTCTATTTTGGAACACAAGTTCGGGGGTACTATTTATGACTTTTTGATTGAGTCAATTCTAGAAATTCCAGAGTGGGTCCCATGATTCTTGTTTTACTCCAAAATTGGTCCATTTTAATTTTATGTGTTCTAAGTGTTGAAACGGCCGTATTGACGTTGTGATCCTATTTTTGATAGTGTGGTAGCGTTCTGAGGTCGTTTGGAAGGGATAAGCTCTGGCATTGTGATTTGGAGCACGCGAGGTCGGCCTGAAAGTATGCTACAACTTCCCTTCTCTTAGATTGAGCTTGATTGTGTAAATTCCTGCTAATTAGAGTGAATTGGGGGTGGGTACCTAGTTGTTCTTATTTCCATTCCTAAATACCATGTTTTAGGTTTGATTGGCTTTCTTTCGAGTGTAGTACCATGCTATTCATGCATTATGTGTTTACTTCTATCTAGTGAGACTTGTTGTTGTTATTTTTTTATATTGGAGCATGTGTGACCTTTGTCTAGGATTAGGCTAGTGTTTCCTTAGACTTGTGGTTCTTGTGGCCTTTTGCCTTATTTTTTATCTAACGTTGTTTTCGACGGATTAGCTCCCTGTAGACCAGAGTAACAGACTTGATGAGCCTTATTTTAGGCGTTAATTCGGCTTTGTTGAACTTTTATTCACTCTCCCTACTTCTACGGCCCCGTTGCGAGGCTGGAGATTTTCATACTTTATTGGGCGACTCAGGATTGGAGTGGCACAGGCTGGGAGCCTTTTATTATTTTGTTGAGTTGAACGTCACTACACAAAGATAGTGATGATCGATTACACACAGTACTTCGAGGTTCTTATTGGTCCCTTATGTTTATTATTGCTAGCTGGGCTGGTGCCCCTGGGTGTTTACTGGCTGGCTTGGTGATGGTCTTATTGGTGCCTCGTGGTTTACTCTTGCTAGCTAGGCTGGTGCCCCTGGGAGCTCAGTGGTTAGCTGGGTGATGGTCTTATTGGTTCCCCGGGTACTCTTTCTAGTTGGGTTGGTGCCCTAGGAGTGATTTTTTGGAAGGGCGGCCCCCGGGTTTACTCTTGCTAGTTGGGTTGGTGCCCTTGGGAGTTTACTGTTTGGTTGGGGCCATTATGCGGTATAATAGTTTGAGGTTGTTACTTGGGGCTCAAGGACCAACTTCCGCTCTTTGGTTCTAGATTCACTTTTCTGTGTTCTTGTAGTTAGTTATTTTGTGTACCTGTCAGACGTATGAGGCCTATTTGGGTTTTTATTTAAACTTGTGCATGGGTGTACCTTCTGTGCTTATGAGGGTCCAATTAGGTTTAGTTTAGCTGTACTTAAAATTACTTTTGGTACACTTGTGTGCTTTCTTTTAAATTCTGCTTTGACCTCTGTTTATGTACAGATTCTATCTTTCCATGTTGTATTTACCTTTCTTGCTCAATCGGCCTATGATGCCTATTAAGTACCTTTGTTTTGGTACTCCTGCTACACTCTGCATATGTTTTGTGATGCAGGTCCTAGTACCAGCTACCAGCGGTGATCGATCGTGCCAGCAACAACTTTTAGTTCGGAGACAAGGGTGAGCACTTGGTGCCTCAGACTTGCTTGTCTCTTTCTAGATAGTGTATGGATAGTCTTTCGTAACTTGAGACATCTTTGTTTTGGTCTACTTTTAGGACTTGTACCCTTTTATTTGCACAACTCTATACTCGTGACTTCCAGGTTTTGGGAGGGAACTTTCTGTATATAGTTTTGGTTTGCCTCCTACTTCTGTCTTGATTTGTTGTTTAAAGTATGCTTCAACTTATTCTACCCTTACACTCATTACTTGTCGTTCTGTTTTATGGGTTGTCTTGCCTACTGGTGGGCTATACTAGTCACCATCATTACTCGAGGAATCGGGTAATTACAATCCAGTAGTTTGAAGTACCATTCGGTATCACAAGTTTGAGAGATTCACCCAAGCATGGACACCATAAGTACCTACTTCGGCCCTTGAGTTCTATGAGGCATATGCACGAAAGCTCCCAAAGAAGAGAAAGGGAGTTGTTTATAAACCGGTTGATGAAGTCGAAGTTCAGGGCAAAGAGGTCCAATATGGTACAGGTATAATCAATGATATACTGGGTTGTGGAGACAAAGACTTTATTTCATACAAAGAGAGGATGAAACTCCCAATCGACGAGTTTAGAGGATGGCTTGCACCATTGTTATATGACGTTGCTCCACCATGGATCGTGGAAGGGGTGGATATTAAAAATAAAGATTTGAATGTAGTGGCTAGATATTGGTTTGGGTTCATTAGCAGGACTTTGTTGAGAAGATCATCCGATAACCCAATGTTGTATTATGGAGTTGTATCATCACTAAAGAGAGGTTGAATCTGCGTAATATTTTTGTTGAGGAGATGCTCTTGAGAGCAAGGAAGCAACAAACGTCTTTGTCCTTCCTGGTCTTTATCACTCACTTATGCTAGTTGGCTGGGGTACCATTTGTGGAGGTGACTGATATGAGCATTACACCGGCCTCCTCCAGTGACGTCTGATGGATTGATTCGGACTATTTGAGAGATGACGCGGCTAAGAAGAAGCAACCACCCGTTAATACTACTTCGGAGGTGGACCCTGCTACCTTGAAGGCTTACCCCACTCCTCCTTCTCAACTATAGAGCCCTCAATTATGGCTACGCTCTCCATCTGCACTTCTGATGAACTTCCCTCTACATCCGAGCCACAAATGACACATGCCTTTGTTTATCAGAGCCTTGCCTATTCAACAGATGTTAGAGCCTCTCGTCTTCAGAGACAAGTACCAACTTTGATTACCGCATCCATTTAGGCTATTCTTACCCCTTTTCAGACCGAGGTAGCAGATCAGCATACCCTATTGACGGAGTACATGTTGAGTTTAGACACTATTACCGCTCGGGTTGAAGAGCGTGATAGAGTAGAGGGTGCTTCTGTGGAGGTGAAAGCCTTGAAGGCTAATGTTGTTTCTTTGAGGAATGATGTGGATGAGCTCAAGTGCACGAACATCAAGGTGCTATTTGGCGAGGTAACCCTTCCCTATATTTCAACGTTTGAGCCTTCTTAGTCCCGATAGTAGGAGACAGTTGTTGCAGCTGCGAGAATTTCTGGTGAGGTTGATGAGGACTCTAGCACTCTGGAGACGGACGAGGAGGAGTTTGTGAGAGATGGGCAAAGGAGTGAGGACACTTATACGAATTCACAAGATACATTTGTGCAGGGTTCTATGGAGCACTCTCTAAAGGATTCCTCTTTCATTGGTCCGAGTGGGACCCATCCTTCAAACCCCACTCCTTCCTTCGATGCTCCGGGCACTGATGCCTAAGTTGATTATGCTTCCATTTAGCCACAAAGCCATAGTTTTCCTTAGGCATATCCTGAGAGGAGGGTCCTTATCGTATTTTTACTTTTTATGCATTTATTTTATTTTGCATTGAGGATAAAATTGTTTTATTTTTGGTGAGGTGAGGCTACTTGCTAGTGCCTAGCCCTTTTGTTTGTATATATTGTTTTGATTCTCATTTGGGTTGTACTAAATATCAACATCATATTTTGGTCTAGTAGTAAATATATAGTTTGCTGTTTGTTTTTGGTTTTAAATTTTAGTGATGTTTGATTCTCATTCTCTATTTGAAGTGCGTTGTGTGGTGAGGATTACTTAAAGGTCATGTGTGTGGATTTCTAGAATTTTCCATGTTGGTCTAATTGTTTAACTTTGGTGAATGCAAGAAATTATCTTATGCACAAGTTTTGAGAGCGAGACTAATTATCATACATATATTGTGACTACCTTGTGAGGGTGTGCACCCATTTTGGCACCAATTGAGTCTAATCCGTTTTGTTTGTAAACTTGTTGAAACCTCTTGACCCAAAAATGTCACTCCCTTCTCATCCAAAAAATCCTTTTTGAAGTAATGGTTTGTATGAATATCCAACTTAGGCCAAAAGCCTAAGTTAGACGTGTTGTAAGGAAAGAGGAAATAATCCATCCGACTGAAAAAGAATTGTGAGACTCATCTTTGGTTCTTATAGAAAAAAGATGGAACCTCTCCATATATAAAAAAAAAGAAAGAGAAAAGAATATGAAACGAAAAAAAAGAAAAATTGTATATATCACCAATTGATGTTTTGATTTTCTCTAGTGCATGATTAAATAAAAAGGATTCTTAGTGAGTCAAATAAGAAAATAATGTTGTGAATATAATGAATTTGAGTCTCTATGTCAAAAGGAGAAGAGGTGTTGCTGAGAACAACAATACTTTGAAAAAAGTGAATTCACTAAACCAAATTGATCGCACATTTTCCCTCAGACCCATTACAAACTTGAAAAAAGACCTTTGAGATCTTTCTAAAGCCGGATGATGTGATGATTGAAAAATATGGGTAATCTATGGGTTGAGACTACATGTCTTTCTCTTTGAGAGTGTGAGAGTTTGTGTTGATTCCTTAATTCATTATTGATGTGCTTTGTGAGGACATGAAATCGTCTTTTTTTGTGAGGAAACTTGAATACTTTTGTTGAAGCATATCTTTCCATCATTTGTGAGCATGAACTTAGATCGATACCGGCTAGTCATTATTGAGGCTTTTTGTGCATAATTGAAAATTACATAGACTTCAAATTAGCCTTATGATAGCACTTGCATGTTGGCTCGCAAGAAGCATTGTTTGTAGACACCCTTGTTGGAATGATTGAAATTCTTAATTTATTTGAGGACAAGCAAAAGTTTAAGTTGGGGGATTTGATGAGTAGGAGTTTTTAGAATCATTTGAGGCTTTTTAGTACAACAAGTAGTGTCCTCAATGTCATTGTATGTCCATATCTGATGTTTAATTGTTGTTTTGTTGTTATGAAGGCTTAAGGACAAAGCAAGGACAAATACATGCAAAAAGAAGCCAAAAACACAAAAATATAAAGAAAGTGTGAAGTTGATGCTCGCTGAAGGCACTTGGCGATTCGCCAAAAGTGCTAGACCTCACCAAAATTGACAGAGTCTTCTATGAAAAAGTTCATGGAAGGTTGGTGAGAAGAAGGATCAAATGGCGACTCGCCAAACTCTATCGACGAGATGAAAAGAACTCGCCGAAAGTGAAAGAAAAGTTGAGCTAAAATAGAGATTATGATCATAGGTGATATTTGATGACTCACTGAACGAGAACAATGATGTCCATTAAGCTCGTCAATTGTGGTTCAAACACCAGAAACATGAGGTCAAGTAAGAAAAGGCGAGAAGAAGTGACAGTCGGCCAACCCGACTAATGTCACCGACTGGTCTCGACGTAGGCCACGACTTACTATTCTTAGAACTTGCTTGTTGGTGGTTCTACCATGATGATTTGCTAAGTGTTGAACTAGAATTTTAGCATGATTCGTTTTTTTTTTTTTTGTTATTGAATTAGTTTAGCCTTATTTTGGTTGTTTCGCTTATGTTTTTGGGTTGATCATGATTAGTTTAATGTTATGGTTATACCTGTGAGTTGGGAATAGGCTAGGATGAACTTAGTATTGATGTTGTTGAACCTTATCCTATATTTGGATAGTTCATTCCTTATATGTTGACTTTCATGGCTATTTCAATGTAAGATTCAGGAAGATGTCTCCATTATTGTGGCAATTTCGATGTAAGTTTCCAAGGTGGAACTAGTTTCTATGATGTAAGATTCTGGGGATGCTAGGTTTTGTGTAACTATTTTGATTTAAGATTATGATATATGTTAGATATTGTAGCTACTGTGATGTAAGATTCTAGGGGATACTAGTGTCATGACCCACCACCTTACCCTTCAAATTTTGCATTGGAAGAGGGGAGGAAGACCCTAGAGTTGTGGAGAGGTTAGTGGAACATTCTAGATTTCCTTAGTCCTTTCCTTAGAAGACTCTAGAAACCCTATAGATATTTTAAGAATACTTTGGAATATCCAAGAATATGTAGAGAGTTCTAGAGAGGGACCAAAGTGAAAATACTTTAGGGACTTGTAAAGTAATTTTTATTTACACTTTAGCCCCTAGGTTGTAGTATAAATAGAGGGGGCATTCATTTGCAAGGCATCACTCAAGTTGTAAAGCATTCTCCAAGCAATACAAAGCCTTCTTCCAAATCTTTCTAAGTCTTTCTTTACATTCTCTTAGGGATTTAGCTTCAAAGGGATTACTTGAGTTTACAAGATCGTGAAAGATTCGTGAGTAAGTTTTCAAGTGCCGCACGGAGCATTAGTGAGTCTCTAAGTCCGTGCCACTAGGGTGACTGGTAGCCACCCCAACATAAGATTTTTTGAAGGCATGTGTGTTCCTTACTGAGTTATTCCTTGTTGTGTAGCTCTTATGTCTACCCGCCGGGTAAGTGCCGCACAGAGCATTAGTGAGTCTCTAAGTCCATGCCACTAGGGTGACTGGTAGCCACCCCAACATAAGATTTTTTGAAGGCATGTGTGTTCCTTACTGAGTTATTCCTTGTTGTGTAGCTCTTATGTCTACCCACCGGGCTTATGGGGAGTTCGGTTGGATTTTTGTTTGCATGGTTATTATTGATATGCCATTATTGTGCCTTCTAAGTTTATGTGGATCCAGTTAGGTATTAGATGGCTTTATTGCTTTCGTCATTAAAATTATCTTAGTATCTCTACTGCAGTTCTTGTCTAGCTATGCCTGTACTATTGCCTTATTACCATATTTTATACTCTTTTATTATAATATTTTTGCAATCACGATATCGGTCAACCTATGATTCCTACTGAGTACCCATTATTTTGGTACTCGTACTACTATATGCATCTTTTTCCCTAATGTAGATCCTAGTCCTAGTTGACCACGTTGATTCTCGTGTTGTTGTAGCTGGTGTTCCAGAGATTGAGAGTGAGTTTATTGGCATTCATGATTGACTTATTTCCTTCCGTACACTTGTGAATTGAAGCTTGACTACAGATATAGAAGAATGAATTGGCTTACACCACTCTAGGTTATATTTCTATCGCCGAGTATTTTCTAAAGATTAAGAAATTATGTTCTGAGATATCTTTGATGAATCTGGAAGAAGCTATTTTTGTAGTACGAATGAAAAGAATAGTCATTGGTGGTTTGAAACATGAATATATTCCATTTGTGACATAAATTCAAGGATGGGCTCAACAACCATCTTAAGAGGAATTTGAGAATTTGTTGTCGTCACGGGAGTAACTAGTCAAACAGTTGGCTGGTGTATTAATCAAAGAAGGGGGAGGAAATATTCTTGTAGCCAACAAGAGGAACTTTAAAGGAAAATCAAGAGATATATCACGCTCTGGATTATCAGGTGGTTCAAGCTTGCATGTAAAGAATGAAGAGTCTTCTAACTATTATGGTAAGAAACCTCTCAGATGACATCAATATAGAATTATTGGACACATAAAAAGATATAGCCAAGTAAAGGAGAGAAATATGACTCAAATAGAGAAAGTTACTGAAGAAGAAGAACAGGGAAGATGCTTCTTAGATAAGGCTCGAGAAATAGATGCTATGGTTTCCATCAACCTAGAAAGAGATTCGATTGAGGTCTCAGAATATAATGCAGTCAATCACGTGAGAAACAAGATATTAATGTCATCAATATGAATCAAGAAGCTTTCTAACATGTTCATACTAGTAATATGATAGCTACTATTGAATAAATAAAGGAACTAGATTCTAAACAAGAAGTGTCTGAAGATATATATGCCAACGGTGAGCATTTTCCAGAGAAAACAATGAGGGAGATGTATTAGAAGTTGAAGTCTCTGGTCAATCATCCGCCATATTGAGGACAAACACCGACTTGGAACAAGCATTGGAAGCAAACGGAGAAGATGAAAACTGAATAGATGAAAAATCTGATGCTGAAGTCCTAATTTAAGATGGAGAGACAAACGATATGTTTTCTGGAAGCTCTAAAGCTAACAAAAAAATTATTGAGGAGCTCGAAACAAAATTTAGTTGTGGATCCTATACGTGTGTTGAGGCTTCTTAGAAAATTGATGGTCAAATCATCATCGACTTAGATGAGAAAGGCAGTTCTCCAAATAATACAATTGTCAAGAAGCTACGAGAAACGGGTACCCTCAAAGCTCAAGAATATGAAACTCAACACATCGATGACTCATGTGGTTTGGAAAGATCACAGAGGACTATAGTCAAGCCAATGTGCTACAAAAATGAAAATTTTATCAACACATATTCTTGTTTCTTTGCAAGTCAAATTGATTATGGGAGCTTCATCAATTGAAGAAGTAAGAGGAGTTAGGAGAAAATTATTGAAATTTTCACCAAGGAACGTTCAAGATCTTTGATTGAGTTCTTCCGTAACAAGCTTGGGGAAATTTCCAAAAAATCACTTTAAAGGGGAGTGTGAAAAAGTTAAAAGATGATATTTTGGAATATCATAGATTAGTTTCTAGAATAGTCTAGTGTAGTATTTAGGATAAGCATCTCATAGAAATATCTAGATATTCTAGAGTAGAAGATAAAGTCACTAGAATTTTCTTGTAGATATTCTAGAGATGATATTTGTAGAAAATAATGTCTAGATTTTGTAGTATCTAGAACCAATAACCATCCATAGATAAGTATTAATAGGGTATGGCCATGTACATTTGTATTTAACCAAAAACCGAAATCAAAGAGCCTTCTTCAATTACAAAGTTCTTCTTTCCAACAATTTTTTTTTTTTACTTTCTAGCTTCCTCTTCTTTAGTTGAATAATTCGATCTTAGTTAACGATCTTGGGCTACTAGAAGGTTTCCCGATTATACTATTTTTTGTTATTCTCTACAAACATATCCCATTATGATTATGACTTCTCGATTGAAATTTAAATTCAAGAGATAGACAAAAAGGAAATTGAGTATATCAAGAAATAATACATAGGTTTACAAGTAGTACCAGGGGATTTTGCGTTTGGTTGATAAGTCAGGAATAAGTCTGACCTCACCCGAGGAAGTGAGAGAATGTTCTTCACAGAGATCATCAGATATTGAACTCAATCGCATACATTCAACAGTTAAGCCAACACCATGTTTCTTCACAGAACTATAGTAGCGATGTTGGGGAACAACCTGTAAGTGATGCATAAGAAATGAACAAATTCAATATACCTCTGATCCAAGGAAGGAAATGCCAATAATATCCAACATCATGACATAACAGTAATTACCAATACTGAGAACTACATGAACAAATGAAATTTATTGTACTTGACCTTGATTAAACAACATATACAATAACATTTATTCCATGTGGAAATAATTTGCAGAAGGATTACTTTGTGTAAACTTTCATGCTATCATAGACAACGAAATATTAAAAAGATTATTAGTAAAGTAGTAAAAATAATCAACGAGTAACATCCAAAAAAAAAGTAATAATAACTCTACAAAGTGAGGAAACAGAATCTACCAACCAAAATTTGAAAATAACCCATTAGATTATTCTTTGTATGAGACTTTTAAACTAAGAACTTTTGTTGACACGAGAAGTAGACAACACTTGACAATATTGCAGAACTATACCACTAATTTTAAAGAACAGAAAATATAGGAAAGCTTGTTGAATCACAACATATAATGTATGACCATTTATGTTTCATACAATTTCAAAATTTCTCAAAAGATAGATCACAATTATTTTTTACAGAAGACATAATGATATACTCAGAAATTTCACTAAGGATGTTCAAACATTATATGAGTTTTCTTGACAAATGGGTGCACCAAAATTTTGAAATCAAATTACGCAATATTATTAATTGACTTTTATTTTTGGATACCACAAATTTTAAATCAAAATGTGTAATATTTAGTTCATATAATATAAAGTGATCAAAGGAGCAGAAAGAATAAGAGAAAGAGAAAAGAGAGTTCAACCTATAAAAAAAAAATTAATTTTAGACTTTAACATTTCACTAGCCTTTGACACAATAACGATAGCAGTAAGACATGAAGAACGGAGAGCAAAATCAGATGAGATTTTTTCAAATTTCTTTGTGGAATATTTTTGTTTTTGAGTTTGTAGAATTTCTTTTAAGTTTTATTTTAAAATTTTAATGAAAGTAAAGAAAATCAAGGACACATAGTAATAGTAGCATGCACTTGACTTTTCGTGAACACTTTTTATCACTAAGCTATCTCATCAAGTTATTTCAAGAGTGTTCAAAATATAATATATAACCATATCAAACAACATTTTATCTATACACACAATATGGTTTTCCGGCAAAGATTATTCACCTACCCATCCTTGACACACTATAGCTTCACCCCATAGAAGACAGTTTCCTACTTGATGTAAGATGCAGCAATATTGTATAGTCATTATTTTTAGATTTTTATAGAAAAACAACCTTTCACATATTTCTTGATACTAGTGAAATTCTCTTATTAGTATGAAAGATTTAATAAACAAAGGATCTTGTTTAGCGGAAAAAATCATCATTTTGGTTAATAAAATTTGTAAATGAGGGTTAAAGACAAATAGGTTATGGTTGATCAAGTACATTTCCTTTGTCCAAAACCACCAAGGTGGGTGGCTAGTAGAGAAATGTAAATTATTGAGAGGAAGATAAAAATACAAGTGAGGAGAAGGTCAAGGTTCCTCTCCCATTGAGATTATAAGGGGAAAAACGATAAAAGAGGCTACTAGAGCGACTTGAATGATTTTTCCGATGCCTTCTATTGTTAGAAGATGAATCTTTTATAGTTCAAATATCACTCTGTCACTTCAATGTGAAATGAATACACACTTAGCACTAAAAAGGCTACCTAGTAGCACGTGCTTAAGCTCTAACGCTAGGCTCAAAACTGATGGCGCAAGGCACGAGATTTATTGTTGATCTTCAAAAAAAGTCATTATGAGGGGGGCCCAGCCAAGGGATGTCTTTCCCCAGAGGAAAAGCCTTCAAGGGTTACTAGTCATAGAACAGTTTTGCTCAGACTAGTGTTGAGTCACTTCAGGTTACGTAGGGGATAGTGTTCCCCAATTTTCTTGGGTTGTAAGAAATATTTATTCTTCTCTAGCAAACCACGTGTCGCATCTAATTCATCCTTTTACTATGCTATTTTCCCCTCACATAGATAGTACACTACTTTTTTTATACCCAATGAAATGTACCCGAGAAATGTGGAATATTTGTCGCATACTTTTCAAAAGAAAAGAGAGCGATCACTGCCACATATGAAGGGTGCTTATTTCATTGTGTTTTGACTATTTTGTCATGTATCACTTGTTAAGAGGTAACTCGAGCAATTACAAACTTGGACATCCAATCTGACGTTCTTCAGGAGGTGCAATATTCCTTGAGGTCCTCGCATGTACCTTTACCCAAAGCTTCTTAGAAACAATTATTCAAACTTAAAAGTTATTTTACTTGATCAGGAGAGTGATATTGCATGGCCATCGAACTAAGGGGAGCCTATTTGTTGCTCATGATGAGGTTCCTACAACCTATTTACTAACAACCATGAAGAAATCCCGTAGATACTTGTTTTCATTTTGTGGTATCGATTGTTTATTTGATAACCTCACTCCTGAAGTATATGTAATAGCTTGACCTGGATGCAATGGATCTATGTTTGTCTTAATAATTGGACAGAAAACACTTGAGTCGCTAGGAAGGGGTCAGTGATTAGCCTTTTAAGCGCACATATGGGCAATAAATTATCGTAAGGGTCAGCTGCCTTGAACTTTTTTTTAAAAACTATATTCTTTTTTTAGCAATATGGGGTAACCATCAATTTCATGGAGGAGAAAACTTTTGCCGTAGGGATTAGACACCACAATCCTTGTTCAGAACTATGTTTTGTTTGAGTTGTTGGAAAAAGTACTCATGGATTAGAAAATCACTTTTTGGAAAACCGAGTTCTTGACCAATAACAATAAAACTTTTTAAGCAATATAATGATCTTATCTATGTCATTTCTCTAGATGCAATACAAAAAAATGACTTTCGAGAGTTACTTAGCCCATTGGTAGAAGTAATTCTTTCTTGGAAAGAAACCATTTTGGTAATTAGGGTCGGTTGATAACCCATAACGGAAGGCATTCCACCTAATAAGGCTTACTGGATACACAATATCAACCATGAGTTATGTCAGTGAAATAATCATCTATTACATAAGGAAGAAAGTTAAGATAAAGAACTCATTTATTTGTAAAAGGGGAACCTTTATTTTGATTCAGTGCTTACAAGGAAGACATATCAACCCCTTTCTAGGCAGATGTTTCATAGAACAATTAACAATATGAGTCGTTCGATTGCATCATTTGGCAACAACTATATGATTTGAGTTCAGAAACTACATTGTTTGTTGGGAGATTAGACAATTTGAGCCCTAATACTGTATCGTGTAAGTTTAGTCAAACCAATACTTTCAAGTCTTGGGCTTGTTATAAACTAAAACAAATCATAGCATTTATAGTAAAAGGCATGACATTCTTCTAATTATAAAAGGTGGGAAATGACTCTTAGTAATATAAAGGAGGGGGGGGGGGGGAACGACCCTCGATACATGATATGGGGCAAATGGCCCTTAAATTCATAACATCATTTCATAAATCTTAGGTTGTGGGGTAAGTCCCAGAACTTGAGCGAACAAGACGGTCATTAAGATGCCTAGGTGCATCTATTGTTCTCCTTGTTCTTTGTCCCAGTTAGTAATTGTTACTGTACCATTTCTTCATTGTTTCTTTTGACATTAGGTATGTGATATGCCATTTGTCAGGGCAGTCTTGATCTAGCAGGGTAGTCCCAATATCGTGCACTTTGTTCCTATTATTGGCGATTTACCTTAGTTTGAAAAATATTGAGGCCTATTAGCGTACTCTACTAATCAATTGTTGTCTTCATCAATCGATAATAGTATCCCCAAGTGATATTATTAAGGGTTCACTAGTAAGAAATGACCTGTGTAAGGTTACATCTTTCATTTCCTCTCTTATGTTAACTAGTTTAGACTCTTCAACATCTGCATTGAGGTTATTTTGAATATAAACAGGTGTTGTCCCATTATTTTAGGTAGCTTGACATTTACTCCATATAAGGTCTCATCCATCACTCAATATTTTGGTGACCCAGCAAAGACCTTCATGAATATGCATTAGTCCTCGGGCAATTGCCTTTCAACCTTGGTCTCCGCATTAAGTACTTAGGTAATAAAGTTCGAAAGGTTGATGCACCATTCATGGACAGTACAGTCGATGTTGGTTAACCTTTATTGTGGCATCTTGTATTTTCAATAACCATTGTTGATTCCTTTGAGTAGTTGAGCAGGAGGCTTTTCAGTATTCATCGTGGTAGCTAGGTTTCTCCCACCATCAAATTTTGCCAAACCAATACCTCTAATCCCTAAGCAGAGGGTCTAATCTAGATTCCCCTGGTTTGTCTCTCAAGAGGTCTTTAATATTTCTGTTAGTCCCCCTAATTAGTTCATATAAGGGAAAATGGAGATGTGACTCTCTCTCAATACATACCCACAGATACTTTCTTAGACTCATTTGTTATTGGAGTTGTCGAGGCTCGTCTCCTCATCTAGTTAGTTTTCATGGCAAAGTTCAGATTGATCTCCAATTCCCGTTCTCTATATAATTCCTCATCATAGTCCTTGCCCTTGTCCTAAACCTCATCCTTGAGGGTGTTCCGGCACTTAAATGTTATAAGGATATTATTGTAAATATAATTGAAAGAGTTATGTACTTGTAATTGCCTTATTAATAGAACACGTTCAGGCCCTTGCTATTCACGCAGGCATTGGTTTATTTTCTCCAATCTCTCTATAACTTAAACTTCAACTTGGTATCAAGAGCACCATGGTTTCCCAAACTACTTCGGCTCAAACTTCTTCCTCAATTCAAGTCGTCTCTTCTCAATCCTCTTTGGGTCTTCCAAATCTTCCTCCAATTATTTCAAACATTACAGGTTTTGTATCGATTGAATTGACATATCTTAATTATCTTACTAGGTAAAAGGTTTTTCTTACCGTTCTAAAAAGCGACAATCTTTTTCCCTTTGTTGATGGATCTATTCCATGCCCATCCTCTACTCATGATGAGTATCATTTGTGGATTCAATGTGACACAATTACTCTAAGTTGGATTAATGTCACCCTATCCCCTCCGATTCTTGACTCACTTCTCAACTACTCTTGCGACACTTCCAAGCAGACATGGGATATTCTTGCTTCCCTTAGGCTAGATCAGGTTTCATCCTCGTCAATTCATTTGAAATCAAAATTTTAAAATTTTAAAAAAGGTTCCATGTCCATGGAGGATTATCTCCAACAACTGCATTCACTTTCCTGTTCACTTAGAGCAATTGGAAAATGTAATACCCCGTAATTCTAGTTAGCTAAGCTAGGGCTAAATGCGTGAGGGAGCAAGCCATGGAAGAGGGAAATGACCTATGACACTTAGAAGTTAGTTAATGAGAACATCTCCTACCTTTTCAACTTGGCAAAGTGGGATTCCATCGCCCAAGTGATTAGGCGATTAGCCAAGTGGAATCCCATCGCCTAAGGGGCTGCCCCCAAGGGCCAAGAAGCTAGAATTTTGGACGAGCCAGGTCGGGGCTCGTCGACCTGTACGCGCATCGCCAACCTTCCCTCCTCCATCGCCTAGTGGCCTGCTCCACCAAGGGGAGCTACTGGAATATTTGGCGGACCAAGGGTCCACTTGGCAAGCCAAAACGGGCCTGGTTGAAGTTTAAGTTAGAATCTTAGGGTTTTTTTTAGTTATTTGTCCCTAAATTGATACTACATTGATATATTCTTCCCTAGTAAAGTATATAATCTTTTTAGACTCAAGTTTCCCTTAATTAAGTCATTCTCCCTAGAATCCAAAGAAAACCCAACTTCATCCCCTCCAAAGAAAATTCTCTCTCTAGAAAACTCAAGAAGAAGAAGAAGAGAGGATCAAGCTAGGTCAAAGCAAGACTACATTGATTCAAGCTTGCTAGGATTTATATCCAAGGTATGTTAGCTTATTCATCTATGGACTCTTCCATCCATAGAGACCCCTAGATTCCCCCAATTGTGAAGGTGAACCCAATTCTAGTTAGGGTTTCTTCCTATATTGTGGGTAGTGATGGGTATGATTCCAATTGAGTGGATAATACTTGTTTATGATTGATTTAGTATTGAATTATGATATTATGATGAATTTATATGTTTTCCATGGTTAACCCTAGCCTAATTGATGAAATTGATATTATGTGGGTTTATGTCATGAAAGGTGAAATTGAGAATTTATAGATTGATCTTCTAAATAGATGATTTGAAGTAAAGCTTGAGAGTAAGGTTGTAGTCAAGAATATTGAATCACTAGGGATTTGAGAGTAAAGTTAATGTGATGAATTATGTATGTATAGGCTTTGAGAGTAGAGTATATATTAGAATAAAAGGCTAATAGGTAGAATTGTGGTGAAGGGCTTATACTCACCTAACCTACCTTATAAATGCTTGAATATATAAAGTGATAGAATCACTTGAACATGGGTTGATTGTCAAAGGCATTCTTCCATGTGACATCAATGTTGATCAAGGCTTAACAATGAATTTAGGGGTGTATGCTTGGCCCCAAATGGATATTGACAATGAGAGGGAGAGTCACACAAGGTAGGGTCCCGGCTCCAAGTTGAGGAGAACCACACCTAATTGATGTGAGGAATATCCAAGTTAAAGGGGAAACTCCTACATAGTAGAGTGTGGTTTTTCCCAAAGTTAGGTCTCATGAGGTGTAAAGCCTTCACCTAGTGGTGTTAGGATTGCAATTTTCGTCTCCAATGAACTAAGACTTACTTAAAGAAGTACCTCATAATGTTCAAAATCATAAATGGACTTAGACATGCTTAAGTAAGTATCTCATAGGGTCCAACTTAATAATGAACCTATACATGATTAGAGAAGTATCTCATAGGGTTTAACCTAATAATGAACTAAGATGTGTTTAAGGAAGTACCTCATAAGGTTCTAAGGTTTAAAGAGAGGGACTAGTTTCCAAATAAAGAAGTATGAGTAGGAGGACCTAAAAGTAGTACTTAGCATGGATAGGATTATGGGGTCCTATTCATGCATTGCACAAGTATGTCTTACGGTTAATCAAGAAAGTGTGCTCTTATATGATGATGCTGAGATATGATTGTGCTATAGTTGCATTTCTTATTAGTATTGACTAAAGGTGAGAGATTTCCTTTGTTTGGAGAATTAAGCTAGGTAGGAGATCCTAAGATGGTAAGTATGTATGATGGCCTAAGGTGGTACTTAGTGTGAGTGGGATTATGGGGTCTCACTTATACATTGCACAAGTATGACTTAAAGCTACTTATGAGAGTCTAAGATTTGACTATGTATATGGACTATGTTTATGATGACCAAAAAGGTATACTTAGCTTGGATGGGATTATGGGGTCTTGTCCATGCTTTGCACAAGTATGCTTTGAGGTTACTTGAAATGGTTCCCTTATGATATGAAAGACTAAGGGTGAAATGATGCTTATACGATGCTTATGTTGGGGACTTTACTTATGATTATGATATTGTCTCTTATGCTTGTAGTTGATGTTTCATAGGTATTTATTATGGATTATGTCTTATGTTGACTAACCCTTATGTTATGATCTTATGATATTATGCTAGCTATCATATTTAGTACTTTTGTACTAATGCATACTTTGCCTACATTCTAATCGAATGTAGGGTTCGGAGATTTGAGTTCTATTCTTGAAGATAGGTTTCTAAGGAGCAAGGAGTTGAAGATTTGGTGAGTCCTCATAGCTTCAAGGACAAAACCACTATTTCCTTTATGTCTTTTATTTTCATGTCCTGAGACTATTATATGGGTTGTGTCCCAAAAGTTTTAATTCAAAGTTGAGTATAAATAGTTTGAGACAAAAGTGTAGTAAAGCCTTCCGATTGCTTTTATAAAAGACTTCGATTGTATGGATAAAGTTTTTAAAATTTCCGTACTTTTATATTATCTTATGTTGTGATGTGCTAAGGGCTTGTATGAGACCCCTTCGGGGTCAAGTACGCCATGTTACTTCTAGGGTGTACCCCTGGGTCGTGACAGAAAACTTGTTACTGATGATGATTCGGTGACCCAAGCATTGCAAGGGTTTCAACCTTCTTATCGTACTTTTGTCTCTGGTTTAAATGCGACAGGAACACTTCCGTGCTTTCTCGCTTTGCGTCCATTTTTACTTACTGAACAAGTGCATATTAATGCGACAGACAATGAAGATTCTACATCTCACAGTGCGTTAGTGGTTTCCGCTCAAGCACCACCATTTTCTCAACCTCCTTCTTTAAATTCATCTCGTGCTAATCAATACCCAAGAGGATCCCATAATGGACTTGGTCGTGGTCGAACAGGCTGAGGTAGAGGCCGAAATCAATACTTTTCTTGCTCTAATTTTTCTCCTTACTGGGCTGGTTTTCAACCACACTTTCATCCTTCTTCTTCAGGTGATGGAATTCTTGGGCGACCTCCTTTCACCTTGACTAAACAATGTCAAATCGGCTTCCACTTTAATCATACTGCTTTGGAGTGTAGGAATCATTTCAATCATTCCTATGTTCCCAATTTATAACCAAAATCATTTGCCTCTATGAATTTGGAGAAAGTACAACCATCAGTATGGTATCCTGATTCTAGTGCTTCTGTGCATATGAAGAACAATCTATCACTTTTATCCTCTTAATCTCCTTACATTAGTTCGTCATAGGTGATGGTTGGCAATGGTAATCTTCTTTCTATTAAATCTATTGGCACTTCTTTTCTTCCGACATCTTCTAAGCCTTTTCGATAAAATACTGTTTTATATGTTCCTTCTCTTCAGAAGAATCTAATGTCCGTTCACCGCTTATGTGTCGACAATAATTGTTTCATTCAATTCATTGAATCTAGTTTTTTTGTTAAGGACAAGAAGACCAAGAAAGTTTTGCTCCATTGTAAGAATAATGACTCTCTCTTTCCTATTCGCTTGACCTCCCGTCGCTCATGTCATGTTGCTCTCTCAAGTGCCGTCTCACCTTCCTATATTTGGCACCAACGTTTAGGCCATCCAGGAGAGTGTTCTCGTGCAGCTTTAGTTCGTAGGGGTTTCATTAATTGTAATTCCCCTTCTGTAAATTTTGGTTTTAATGTTTGTCATCAAGGAAAACAATCTAAGTTACAATTTCCTCTTTCTCTTAATTAATATTGCACCTGCTCCTGTTATTTTAATTCATTCAGATGTGTGGCAAGCTCCATGTAGTTCAAATTCTGGCTTTCATTGTTATATCTTATTTTTGGATGACCACACCAAGTACTCTTGGATTTATTTACTACGAAACAAGTCAGAGGCATTTGATAAATTTAAAGAATTCTATAACATGGTCGCAAACATTTTTCATTCCTCTATTTCTTATTTTCAATCCGATAGTGGCAGCGAGTATAACAATTCTCAATTTCGTTATCCTTTTTAGCGAGCATGGAATTATTCATCGCTTCTCATGTCCATATACCTCTGCTCAAAATGGTCATGCAGAAAGAAAGCATCGACATGTTAATAATCAGATACACTGTCTTCTCTTTCAAGCCTCAATGTCTTATTCATTTTGGGCAGACGCTTCTCTATTTGGAGTTCATTTAATTAATATTACTCCTCTTCTTATTCTTAATTTTACGTCACCTTGTGAAAAGTTGTATGGTGAACCACCTGATTACAGTTTGCATAAGGTCTTTGGGTGTTTATGTTTTCCTTATGTTGCACATAATTCTTTTGCTCACAAGTTTCTTCGACGATCTAAAGCTTGTTCATTTCTCGGTGTATCTCCACAACATAAATGATTCAAATGTTTGGATCCATCGACTAATTGGATAATTCTGTCACGTCATGTAAATTTTAAAGAATTCTTTTTTCCGTATAGTTCTGTTTCCAGCGAATCCTAGTACTCTTACAGTTCCTTTCTCACAAACCACCCCTCCTATATTTTCTCTAGTTCTGTTGCCTGAAATGTGTGCTTCAACAATTACTAACTTTGATTTTATCTCCATTTCCGATACAACTTCTTCTTCTTCTTCTATCTCTATATCTCCTAAAAACATGTCTATAACTTCTCCTAGGACTCTAACTTCTTCATGTTCAACTAATCAGTTTTCTCAACCAGCTACCCACGTACATATTGTGCACAGTTCTCCTATTTTATCTCCATCGCCTTCTCTTGTGCATAATTCACGTATTCTAACTACTCTTCCTTTATCCCCACAAATCAACAACCTCTTTCTCGTGAAACTACATCCACTACAGATCTTGTTATGCATCATTCTTGCCAAGATGCATCATCTTCTTGTAATTTAATTTCTTCTCCAGCTTTAGATACTAATCACTCAGATAGTCGTGCCCATTTCATGGTTACTCGTTCGATGATCGGATCACTAAAGCCGCGTGTTTTCCCCTCACTTAATGTCTCTATTTCCACTGCACCAGCTTAGCCAACATGCTTCACACAAGCATCCAAAGACTCTAGGTGGCTTAATGCAATGAGTGTAGAGTTTAATGCTCTCGTCCAAAATCATACATGGACATTAGTTCCTCCCCCTCCCAATGTGAATATAGTAGGAAATAAATGGGTATATTGGATTAAGTATGGTCCTACTGGCTCTATGGACCGCTTCAAAGCTAGTTTGGTTGCACATGGCTTTTCTCAACTGCCAGGTTTAGATTATACAGAAACTTTTGCTCCTGTGATCAAGTTAAGCATTGTTCGTGTAGTGTTATCTTTGGCTCTTCTTAATAATTGGTGTGTCCATCAATTAGATGTATCTAATGCCTTTCCACATGGAGAGATAAATGAAGATGTTTATATGTGGCAACCCAAAGGTTTTGAACATTCTGATTATCCACAACATGTGCGTAAGCTAAGTCGTGCCATTTATGGGTTGAAGCAATCGCCTAGAGCGTGGTTTACTCAACTTGCAACTTATCTTTTGGAACTTGGTTTTAAGCAATCTACCTCCGATCACAACATGTTCACTTTTCGACATGACAGTTCTATTTTGATACTTCTTATTTATGTTGACGACATTGCTATTTTTGGATCCTCAGAGCGGCTTGTTTCTGATTTTATCGAATCCATGAAAGCTGAATTTGCAATGAAAGATCTTGGTTCCCTTCATTAATTTTTAGGTGTGGAGATAGTTCAGAATACTGCTGGGGCTCTTCTCCTGCAACGGAAATATATAGATGACCTTTTGCCTCGATTTGATTTGGCTGAAGTTAAGCCTGTCCAAACTCCTCTTTATAGTAAGCTTGATTGGCATTCTGTGGACACCCAACTTCTTGATGATCCTTCTCTGTATCATAAGATGGTCGACAGTCTTCAATATTTATCATTCACACAACTGGATATACAATATGCTGTGAATATGACTTCCCAATTTCTGCATCAACCCCGTCTTATTCATTTTCAAGTCGTTAAGCGAATCTTTCGCTATCTTAAAGGCACTCGTGCTCATGGGTTGCAGCTGAACAAAAATACTTCCAACTCCTTAAATCTATTATCTGACTCGGACTGGGCGGGATGTACAACAACTCGTCGCTCAACCTCTGGATTTTGCATTTTCCTTGGGAGTAATTTGATATCTTGGTCTACAAAGAAACAACCAACTGTTGCGCGCTCAAGCACTGAAGCTGAATATCGTGCTCTGGCTGTTGCCACTGCCAATGCTATATGGATAAAATTTCTTCTACATGACTTGGGTATTTACCTTCCCACTCATATTCTTGCCAAATGTGATAATATTGGTGCCATCCATCTTGTACATAATCCGGTCTTTCACTCAAGATCGAAACATGTTGTTTTGGACTATCATTTTATTCGTGAAAAGATTGTCCAAGGTGACCTTACGGTTTCTCATGGTCCCACCTCACAACAGCTAACTTGCAAATGTATTTACGAAAGGTGTCTCTGTTACAAAATTCAAGGAGTTTCGATACAATCTTCATGTTCGTTCCTCTACTTCAGATTGAGAGAGGGTGATAAGGATATTATTGTAAATATAATTTAAAGAGTTATGTACTTGTAATTTCCTTACAAATAGCACACGTTCAGGCCCTTGCTTTTCACGCATGCCTTGGTTTATTTTCTCCAATCTCTCTGTAACTTAAACTTCAACTGATTGTCCTCAATATCTGCCGGTTGTGGAATAGTCATTGGCAGAGGAATATTACAATGAGATTTGGCTGATGTCCCCCACGTTAAGTCCCCGACATGGAGCATATTTAATGTGTACATAACTTGGTAATTTAGCAAGTTATTAGAAAAAGAGGTAAAAATAACACCATAGCTACCTATCCCCACATATGGTGCCAAATATGTAGAAAGGGGTAAAGTCAAGTAGATTAAGTTCGATCAAGTTCATTTCTTTTGAGCCAAACCACCAAGGCAGGTGTCTGGTATAGAAATATAAATTGCTGAGAGGAAAAGAAAAATTACATGTGAGGAGAAAGTCGAAGGGAGATTATAAGAAAAGAAGATAAAAGAGGCTACTAGAGTGTAAAGACTCGGAAAAAAATGATAGGTTAAGCAAGAGCCTATGACTTTGTGTTGACTTTATAATGAGGTTCTATGAGGGGTTTATATGTAATTTCGTTTTAATTGTGTAACTCCGACAATTTAAAATGAATAAGAAGAAGCTTGAAATTGGAA
>JAJOOI010029633.1:0-21470 GCA_029582585.1 Solanum bukasovii | reverse complement strand
CCCCCCCCCCCCCCCCCCCAAACACACACACACATCCTTTTTCATGTTCAAAATAAATTTGGGAGTAGCTTATCTCAGTTTCTTTTGCACCTTGGTTGGCCATTTGAAGAAAGATAAAGAACGCCTGCTCGAACAAAAGATCTGTTTTGGATACTCTGTCATTGCTAAAAACATTTCATCTGCAGAAATTTACCTTGTGTTTCTTAGTCATTATCACAAAGAAAAGCTTTGTGTAATAGAAACTAAATCAGATCTTATTTCGATTTGTTAGCGACATTTGCTTGATGGCCGAGCTAGTGGGGAGCAAAATGTCAATTCGGCTACACAAAATTTGGCTGCTATATTCGTCAATGCATTTGTCAATGCTGGTTTTGGCCAGGTAAAATGAATCAAATTGTATTTTTCATACACAGGTGTGCGTGCACATATAGATATATGTCAGTATTTTGTATAGCTTGTTATATATCAGTATCCATGAACAACTCTTGGTACTTCTCTGCTGCAGGATAAGTTGATGACAATACCATCAGAGGCCACAAGTGGTGGTTCCTCTACAAGTTGGCTTTTCAAAAATAAAGAACATGGGAAGGCTAGTGCTGCAGCAAGTTTGGTATATAGTTCTACTAACTCTTTCGACTCTCCTTGTTGAGTGCCTATCTGCAGCTACTGATTGTTCTTTCACGAATTTAGGGAATGATCCTGCTTTGGGATGTCGATTCTGGGCTTGCACAACTTGACAAATATCTCCATAGTACTGACACCCATGTAATTGCTGGTGCACTATTAGGAGTTGGGATTGTAAACTGTGGCATCAAGAATGATCTTGAACCAGTGAGCTTCATCTAATGTTTATCTGATGTCTACCAATTCTCTCCATAGATCTTCATATCCTGATATTTCACTCCTTTCTCTGTGCAGGCATTGGCACTTCTTTCTGATTATGTTCGCAAAGATGATCCTTCAATCAGAATAGGTGCTATAATGGGTCTGGGTCTTTCTTATGCAGGTGCTCGGAATGAAGAGGTAATGTTCCTATTCTTCTTTTGGGTTTGGTTAGACAGGAAAAAAACTTTCTGCCCTGTCGTTAAGTTCATCCTTAGTTTACAAAGTTTTACCTTTTTTTGAGACACTATAAGATTGGTCTGGATATGTACAATGTTACATTGAGTGCTTGCTGTTTTTCAGATCAGTAGCATATTGATTCACATACTTGAAGATAATAAGGTGTCCCTTGATGTAATTGCATTCACTGCAATATCTTTGGGCTTGGTGTACGTGGGTTCATGTCACCATGAGATTGCCCAGGAAATCATATATGCATTGACGGACCGAAGTGAGGCAGAATTGGGAGAGCCCCTTGCTCGGCTTTTGCCACTGGCTCTTGGTCTTGTATACCTTGGGAAACAGGTAACTGAAGAAGTTGCATGCCTCAGTTTCTAAGAGGCCGAAGAATATCTGAATTAACTGCACTTCTTGTAACATGTGCAGATTATCATTTATATCAATATGGCCTAGATATTCATGATATGAATATATGTTCAACATTGTTGGATTGCATAACTTCTTATTTTGATTTGGTATCCCTCTGTCATGTCCTATAGGACGACGTTGAGGCTATAGCTGACCTTTTGAAGACTACTCTCCATAAGAAGATCAGAAAGCATTGCGATATGATCCTCCATTCTTGTGCCTATGCTGGGACAGGCAATGTACTCAAGGTGCTAGAAGTTTCCCGCCTTCCACTTCTAAGTGATTCATAATTGCAATTGCTGACTGTTATTCTTCTCTAGGTCCAACACTTTCTTGGTCAATGTGGTCAACATGTTGTAAAAGGTGAAAGCTTTCAGGGACCAGCTGTCCTTGGTATTGCGATGGTTGCAATGTCTGAAGAGTTGGGGATTGAGATGACAATACGCTCACTAGAACATCTTTTGCAGTATGGGGATCAAAATATCAGAAGAGCAGTTCCATTGGCTCTTGGCCTCCTCTGTATATCAAATCCAAAGGTATGATATCTTGAAATATCTATACAACAGATTTCTTTTTCCATTTTTTTTTCTTTCCCTCACTTTTTTCTGTGTTAATGTTCTGGTTTTACTTCTTCTATTGACAAGTTGTGACAGGCCTGTTTCTCTTTACTTCTGCTTAACTCTTGGTAACATATTTTTTTCCCGGGCTGGCTTGGACAGGTTAATGTCATGGACACTCTGAGCAGGCTTAGTCGTGATTCAGACATTGAAGTAGCAATGGTAAAGAAAGTAGCCATGGTATTTTGGATGAGTGTAGTTATTTGTGCTGCTATTGGATTATTATATCTGAAAACTTCTCCAAATTATACAGGCTGCTATCATTTCCTTGGGATTGATAGGTGCAGGAACCAACAATGCTCGGATAGCTGGCATGCTGCGTAACCTGTCCAATTACCATGGCAGAGATGCCAACCTTCTTTTCTGTGTAAGAAATAAAATAATTATCAGTTATTCTCTTGTGACAAGTCCATATCCTTGTGTTTACTCACCCGCTTACTCTAATCATTGGCATCTGGTACTTCTGTAGGTGCGGATTGCGCAAGGTCTTGTCCATTTAGGGAAGGGCTTGATAACTCTCTCACCATATCATTCTGAACGATTTTTGTTATCTCCGTAAGTTCTTCTATAGAAAAGTATTCTTCTCCAAACTATTATGCAAGTCCATTAGAGGCTTATTTTACTAAACATACAATTTGAGTTGAGATCTATGCATCTTCCCTAGTTAAAAAATTGTTTTTTGAATGAGGTTGGTTGTTTTGTAAGTGAACAAGTGCAGATAAACAGAGAAGTGCACTAAAGATCTGTTATATTCTGTTTCTTTAGAAGTGTGTCAGACAGATTTGTTATCTTAAACAACTACGTCTCAGTCCTGAACAAACTGGGATCAGCTGAATGAATCCTCACTATTCCATTAAAGCTCAACTCATGTCATCATTGACATCAAATAAAAATAAAAGTTATAATACTTAATATATGTAAATAAGTTTTTTTTTAAAATTTAATATTAATAATAGTAATAATAATGATAGAAGTCCTCTAACAAGATATCACCTATCTGGATTTTAGGTCTACATTGTCCCCTTTTAACACATTGTTATCTTATACCTAAAATGAAAATTGACATGTATAATTAAACCGATGCTTCATGAGCTACCCCTGTTTGATTCCTTCTGTAACTTTGAACCCTCATATGTTGGCTCTTAAATTTTGAACTGTTCTAGGACTGCACTAGGTGGACTCATAATTATGCTCCACATGTGTCTTGATATGAAGTCCATTATCTTGGGGAAATACCACTATGTGCTTTATTTTCTGACACTGGCGATGCAGGTTTGCTGTTTCTTTAACTAGTGTCCCTTCCTCCTTTTGCCTTTTTTGGTTGGCTGTGGTTTTAGCACAACTCCTATTTTCTGTTTAATCGTTCATGTGTTTGCAGCCAAGGATGCTTATGACTGTGGATGAGAAGTTAAACCCGTTGTCAGTGGCTGTTCGAGTTGGGCAAGCTGTTGATGTTATAGGTCAGGCTGGTCGACCGAAGACAATTACTGGTTTTCAGACACACTTGACCCCAGTTCTCCTTGCTGCTGGGGAACGAGCGGAGCTTGCAACAGAAAAGTATTGTACTTGTTATTTTATATGTTTGTATGAATGATACGTTGTTGTTTTGTCTCTCAGTCACAATTTTCCGTCTACTGAATATTGTTGTTAAAATGCAGGTACATTCCAGTCTCTCCCATTCTTGAAGGCTTTGTCATATTGAAGGAGAATCCCGAGTATAGAGATGATAACTAGTCATGTACAAATGAGTTCTAACTAGAAGATTTAATAGAGCCATGGGGACGTTGGCAAATGAGGCTAATGGCTGAAAGAAGAGAATTGAATCCTGGCTATTGTTGCATGATTTTTTTTGTATATAACTAACCTTGGGTAGTTGCAAGCTCTAGAGGTGTAAATCTTACTATACGAAGGAACTTAGGCTAATGCAAGAAATGTTTTCCACTTGTATATCATTGCTAACAGCTACTGATCACTGAAATTGTAATGGAGATCTTATGTTTTGCTTTTCAATATGATTTTTCTATAACATCGCCTTTAAATATTTATTGCCTTTGGTTTTAAATATTTGGAAACATGCCAGGGGAGTTGGATGGGAAATTGGATCAGGCCAACGGTTTGGAGGCCTAAGGCGGATGAGTCTTACGTGGCATATAATATGTAGGACTCAAATTGTCATATAGAATGTCACGCATGATGTGTATGTCGATTTGTTCAATTTTATACATTTCTACTTGTGTACATCCAAAGTTGAAGGGCATACAAGTTTATACAACTCAATACATTCTGAAAAAATTATGGACTAATACAATGAAAATTTTAGATAATCTTGAATTTCTATCTTGTGACCTTAAAACTCAAACAAAAGTAACATCCGTCCTTGAGAAATTAAGAATATTGTTCAGTAGGTCGTCACGAATATTGGGTCAAACGGAGACATGAGTCATATTTCACTTGGTCGTTTTCAATGTATGCACAAATTTGGGATCAAACAAAATCTGTGATTCTTGGATCAATATATTCGAAAAAATAAGAAAATTCTAGATTCCTAATTTGTGAAAAGTAAACTCAAAAACAAAAAAAAAGAACAAAAAAAAGAGATGTCGGTCCTTGAGAAATAACGAGTATCATTCATAAGATTGTTTAGAATGGACTCATAAAATTTGAAGTCTAACATAGTTATTTAGACATATTACGAACAATTCATGGATTAATGCACATGAAAAGCTTAAATAGTCCCGAGTTTCTGTTTTGTGATCACAAAAAAATGGGTAGTGTATATGAGATTATTTCGAACAGACCCACAAATTAATAATCAAACAGAGTCGGTTGATCGTATTCCAAACAAAAAATTCAACAACAAACAAACATACCTAATGTATTGTCACATAGTATGATCTAGAAAAGATAGTGTACACAAAACAACTTACCCATAGAAAAATTATTTTTGAAAGATTCCGACAATTAATAATCCACATGGTACGATGGAACTAATTGAATAACATCTTAAGCTAACACTAGGTAGATAAATAGGAGATAAAAGCTTGATAAACTATCATTTGCATCATTCTCTATTTACTTAAAAAGGACTAAATTTGAAAATTTATGCAACACAGAAAAATAAGAACAAAACCCACAGAACAAACAATGGCAGACATTTCCATGGTATGGGAACATATTATAAGGGCTGAAATGCTGTCATTCTGGCACATAAAATTCCATATAGAATTCAAGGAATGCAATAATTAACAAATAAAACAAGAATTGGACTCGACGACTTAAAACTACCGCGCTATTAATTAGTTCCCTCTACTCGTCAACATTCACCAACTCATACTCCACTAAAGAAAGGTTGTTTTGATCGTTAACAGCAATATCAGCAGGTTCAGTAACCTCAACGCGGCCCCATTTGTCTACTGCAAGCCGCATGGAACCCTTGAACATGTCAATCTTCGCGTTCCTCAGAATCACAGTAGCACCTGGCTTCATTAAATCAACTGCATATAAGAGGAAAGGAGTAAGTATTCCAAAGCAAAACGTTCAATAGAATCACCCTTTACTTTGATTGGATTATCAAGTCTCATCTTTTGTGTCTTAAGGCACAGACAGAATCACAATACAACTGTTTCAAAGAGCAGATTTAAACAAAACACAACACTAAGGTCATCCCCCATTTCTCTGGTTGCATATCACTAATCATTATCCGACTTTTCTGCACAAAAACACAATTACAAGTGTTCTAAGGAATTTGCCAGCCAAAAACAAAACCACATAATTTTTTATACTGACAAGTGTTGTAGCACAAATCACAAACCTGACACTAAGATGGCACCAGGAAGATTGCAAGCAATGAAAGCCTCCCATACAAAAAATAAAAATAAAGGGTTCCTTCTCTAAAGCTTCCTATTTCCTGTAACGCGTCGATGAATCTAGCATGCCAATAATATGTCTATGAAATCTAACATGAAAACACACCAAAGGTGTGACCTACTGGTCAATGAAGTATGTTGAGAACCATGAGAGCTAAGGTTCAATTCCCGACAAAAGCAAAAACACTAGGTGATTTTTTCCATCTGTCCAAACCTTGGTGGACAAAGTTACCCATATTTGTGTCAGTGTGGGGGTAGCAAGTACCCCTGAAATGTGTTGAGGTGCGCGTAAGTTGCCCAGACACCACAATTATAAAAGATAAACTCTAACATGAAAACAAATCAAATAGTTTGCCAGCAACCAGAATATATAAAGCCATCAAATCAAATCTCCACGAAATAAATAAAAATACAACTAGTTAGAATATACAATGAGGTTATAATATAGTCAATGTCTAGGTCATCAGGTACAATTTCCAACTTCATAATTTCCTAACAAGATGAGATGAACAAGTTATTACAAAGCACAATGCAGTTAAACCTTGTGAGTGGCAGCATGAGATACTAGCAGTTACACACAGAACAATAAAACCCTGAATTCCAATAAATAAGCAAGCTACCAGAACTTGTAAAAAAATTTCATAGCAAAGACTACTTGTGATCTATCTTTAGCAGAACATAAAAGAAAAAAGTAACACTCACGCTTCAAAACATTTAATATGGCCACTCTATCAAACATGAAAATTCAAACTGAACATTCATATTTGTCTAAGTTCTTCAATGCTACATCAGCACAAACGTCTGATTTTACGAGTTTCCTTTTCTTTTTCCATTTCATCTTAGCAAATGTATCTTCCATCATTCTCATCACAAGCTTTATAAGTCACAATTGCATACTCCCTTCCGTCCCAATTTATGGTTCGTAGTTTAAAAATGAAAGGAAGACTTCAGCCTACTTTCCATCACAATAATAGCAATAATTCAGCAAAAATCCTAGATTATTTAGAGTTAGCTGTACAAATCCTCTATAAATTTCTATAAATTTCGCCCTATCTCAGCATGTTCGATTCTAATACACAACAATCTATCTCTAAACTGGATCATCAAAAGAAAAAAAATCAAAAATTGAATCAACATAAAAAGGGAAACACAAAAGAATTAATCTTTAATCTTTTTCCCCTTTCATTTCCTCAATAACAAGAAAAAACACTAAAATTTTGAAGGCTAAAGAAAAATCGCAGAAATGCAAATATATATATATACATACCCTGTTCGTTGCGAGCAGTGAAGAGGATGCACCCTGTCTCATCACCGATGAGGCACTCGGAGATCCGTGGTGGAGCACGAGAATTTAACGACGCCGATACTCTGCCACCACGGCTGCCGCCGCCGGTGGCCTTGACAGTGTTCGATTCAACAACTTTAACCGTCAAGTTATGACCATGTGTTCCAGGTTTGAGGCTTTCCACTTTGACAAACACCGGCTTCTTCTTCTCGGAAGTTGTCGCCGTACTGGTTGCCGCCGCCGTCGCTGGTGTAGCCGTCGTAGCCATCAGAAATGTCCTTAAACCCTAAAAATAAAATTCAAGAAAATTCAAAATGAAAATAGAAGAGAGTAACCTAGGAGAGTGAATAAAAAACAAACTAATTAGGGTTTTGAAAGTGTCTTCTTTTTTATTTTATGTTTTTTTCTATTTGAAAATTAAATAACATGAATGAATAAATAAGTAAATAATTTTAAAAAATAGAAATTGATAGAAATGGCAAAACCATAAAAAAAAATTTATTAAGAATGTTTTATACCTTTATAGGAATGACAATGAAATGAAGCGGAACGAAGCAAAATCTTGGAAAAAAAGTTAAATAATGTGGGATGAATTAAAATTTGCTTCGCTCTATTTATATCATAATAGATGTATATGTTTTATTTTAGTTATAAAAACTACGATAATAAAGCATATATTAAAATAATATGCATAATTACCTAATTGTATAACATATTCAAAGTATCTTAACTTAAAAATAACAAATAAATAAATATAGATATATAAATCAACAATGTATTAGAAGTGGAAATATTGACTTCATTGGTAATATGATTTAACAATCATATAATTGTTGTACGATCTTATGTGATGCATGTGATTAAGCATTTATGTTGCTTTCTAGGCTTATCCAATGCATCATTTTCCAACTATTTACGTGATAGGATGATAAGTATGGTAGTATTAATCAATCACTTTTAATTAAATGTTTTAACGTTTAAGTTCTGAGAATGTAATCGTCTTTAGTAGGAAATGTTTTATATTCATGTAATATATTTAAAACCTCAAGAATCAAAAATCTCTTTTATTTTTTTTTAAACTCTGTAGCAAGTCAAAATAGGACAAAGAAATTAAAATGGAGGAAGTAATAAGTTGGACATAGGGTCAGATGTAGCTTAATGTTATCATAGACAAAATTTGAAGTTAATGAATTCAAAGATTAAATCCATAAAACTTAATTAAATCATGAATTGATCTTTACTGGTACAAATTTAGGCTACCAGTATGATAATAAACCACATAAAAAAAACTCAAGTTTTATAAACCTTTGACTTTTGAATGCCTCAAGTAGAAAGCTTTTATCCTGTCAAGTCCTTCTTCAAGAATGGCTGGTTCCATGGCAAAAGTTAACCTCAACCAATTCTTTAGTCCCACAATCACTCCTGTAACATTTATAAACATTTCATTAAAACTCGAAAAGGAAATTCGATCTATTTTAATGGGGGCAGAGAGATGATGGATGCGAAAGAAATCAAAGCATAACCGAGAAAACCTTTGAGACAATGAGTGAAATAAACCAAGACCTAAGGCCTATAGTGTCAAAGGCTCACTTAAGACGCGCTAAGTCCTGAAGCTCATGGAGGGCGCTCGGTGTAGGCAAGATAAGGTGTGCAACTCATTGACCATAAGTCCTATGCTGAATCACAAAGTACTAAACAATGGATATAATAGGCAAAGGAATATAAAGAAAACATTATGGTGTTTACCGGAAAATAACTTCTCTACCTATGAAGTAGGGGTAAGGTCCTGGGTACGCTCTACCCTTCCCAGACTCACTTTGTGTGTGAGTTTGACTACACTGGATATATATTGTTGTTGTAAAGAAATCATTATGAATAAAGTTGCTACTTTTTTTCTTGCATTACATATGTACATTTACTTTTCCTTAGTTGCGCCTTTGTATACTAAAGCCCACTGACCTGGAGCGCTTTTTAAAGCTTTTCGCCTTTGACAATACTCCCTATGACAAGTATTTGGTTAGACAAGAAAAAAGTAATGGAACTTATTTAATCTTCTTGACATTATATAATTCAAGAGTGGGCACAAATAACAAGGTTCGAGCCTTGGGTATGGAATTCCCTTTGTAATGGAGTGCTTTATCCCAATGTAGGACTTCCCCGTGCCAGTTTGAATTTAGTAGGGCCCCAATGCGGATACTAGACACCAGGTGAGAAATTTAAAAAAAGAAGAGTGGTTTAGATTCATTCTTGAGAAACCATAAGATGTTTTACCTGGCAGAATGATAATTGATTCTTCATGAGCTAACTTAGCGCAGAAATCCATATCATCATTTATGCCTTCCAGCAATGACAGGTTCAATTTAATCTACAAGGCATCAAGTTAAGAAATTGAGAATCTTCAGCATTAGCTTTAGAGGACCAAAATCGAAGTGTTCGTCAAGTCCTCACCATCATGGACATAGCTCCTTCTGGTTTGTACGGGCAGATAAAGCAAGGTATCTCCTGAACTTTGGTAGAAAATGCATCGACCGCTTCCTTCAATACATTGTTGATGTTTGAAAAGAATTCCTTGGTCGTTTTCTTGAGGATGTGAGGTACTGCTCCCTGTACATTGTCAAACATGCCTGATCAGAACTTCTTTACAGCATAATGCGATGAAATCATTCGCCTTAGAGGATCTAAATTGGTAAGCATAAGCAAAAGCTATAGCTTCTTTCCCATGGTTTGTTGTTATATAGACTTAAGTATGTGTATGACCGATTTGATCATAGGAAAACGACGTATATCAATACCTGAACGATAGTTGCAGGATTAGCACTGTATTCAAGATAATTTTGAAGGCATTCAGCAATCTGAAAAGCAAAAGCAACAGAAGATTCAATCACATGAAGGAATTGACATGCTCAGGCTTAATCTGCAGGCAAATGTTCTTTTAACTTCACAGATATCTATACAGGTGATTATACAACTCTATCAGTTTCTAGCGTTGCATAGATCTATGTATTTCCCGATTGGCGAAACGCAGTAATTTAGCATTTTGTTCGTCTCAATTCTAACAGAGCAAAGGCAAGAAATAAAGAGAAGAAAATGATATGATACAAACCCCGGACTTCTTAAGGACACCACTAGGATCAACCATTGCTATCCAACCAAGCCGCCAACCAGGAACAATCCATCTTTTTGATATTGACCCGAGAGTTAAAATCGGAGTTATTGATCCAAATACTCCCATTGGTACAAAAGGCTTGCTACCAAAACATAGGTGGCTATAGACTTCATCTGCAATCACAAGGATTCCTAGCTTTTTTGCTGTCTCCGCAATCTACATTATGAAAATAAACAACGGACAAAATTAGGCAAATGAGATTTTTTATATGATCTATGAGATTTAAGAGAGTGACAGTAGTCATCAATATCGAGGTCAATCCTACCTCTTGCAAGTGTTCAGACGTAAAAACATTTCCACAAGGATTTCCAGGATTAATGATGACTATGGCAATGGTGTGATCATCAACGAGGGCTTCTACGCTTTTAAGATCAACCTCCCAGCCCTTTTCTGGGAGAAGGTCAAAGTGGCGGACCTCAAGATTACTACATGCAGCACGAGCATCATAAAATGGATACCCTGGTTTAGGGAACAATATGTTGGCACCGGGGCGAGCAAGGACTGACATGACAACTTCAATTGCTTGATTAGCACCAGGTGTGAGGAAAACATCATCTGGTGATATGTGGTGAGGAAGATCATGAGAGAGATAATCCGCGATCGACCTATTACAGCAGATGAAAAAATGGGCATCTATCAGAGTATATCTTTGGCATCAACAAATAGCTTTATTTCTTAACATTAGAAAGAAACTTGATGAGACCTAATCATCCGCATTCATGGTGATTAGACCAAAATAAATGACAAGAAGTCTACAATAAGACGACAAGAAAAATTCTACTCAAGCTTACTTCCCCTTCAGTCTTTAGAAGAAATTGCTGCCTTAGACTTGTAATGTGATTATCGTTATAACTCGTAATAAACATGAATATTATGAAAAAAGGAAATGTGTTTGAGGTAATTTGAGCTTAAAAATGTATACTTTATGCAGACATTGCAAGTAAAAACTCATTTGATAGCACAAAAGTCTCCATCAAGATAATGAAGAAACAATGTTCAAATCGACTAAAACCAGATGCCAGAAGAGACATATGGGAAAGGAATAGAAAATTAAAGAATCAACTAGCTACAAAATTGCAATGTGATAAATCACTCTTCAAAAAAATAGATTATAAGCTTGTCTATCCAACAACAACAATATACCTAGTGTAATCCCACAAGTGGGGTTTGGGAGGTAGAGAAATTGTTTCCGATAAACCTTTTGCTCAAGAAAAAACATAACAAAATAGTACATGAAAAAAAAATAACACAAGTGAAGAAACCATGACAAAGAAACTAAAGAAAGCATAACAAAGCATTCTAAAAAAAGTAATGGTATCTACAACAAAATAATCCTGTAATCGAGGTACAAGAAATACCAAATAGTAATAGAAATCAACGTATAAGAAACTACAATAATAATGCTACAACTACTGGTATATAAGCTTGTATATACATGCAAGAAAAAAATTCTACACCACCCATAAATATATCAATAGCCCATTATCCTACAAGTGCAAGTTTACCTACTTGCTGAATAAAGACAAATTCTTAAATGCAGTAATATCAATCAGAAAAATACCAAAAAGGAACAAGTTTTTACATCCACTCAAGAGAATATCTCCCTACCACCCATCAAAATACCCATAAGTTGGAGTCTCGAGAGGATAGGATATACGCACACCTTACCCCTCCCTACCTTCGTGGTGGTGGAGAGGTTGTTTTCAATAGATGTTCGGCCTAACACACATTACCCAAAACAAGCTAGAAAGCAAAATAACGATAGTAAAGTGGCAAGATTAACACATCCAATAAAGCAACAAGTAACAATAGAAAACAACACCAACATACCCATTGGTAGTCCCACAACATCAACTCACCAATAAACAGTTTAAAAGCAGTCAAACAATGATAAGCTCCAAATTTTGAACTTCAATGTGATAAAATGAGAAAGAAAAACAAAAAGAAACAAGCTTTTTAAATCCATGCAAGAGCAAAAATTGAAAACTTTACAGTAACAAATTAAATAATCCCCAAAAAGCTTTACCTCCTTGCTGAATAAATTCCAACAGCAGGAGCATAACCATTGAACTTGGCAGATCTAACAGCATCAAAAATGGCATCTTCTGCTACCGGAGAAGTTCGAAAACAGGGGATTGAAGATGGGTCACCACGACCCAGATGAATCAATACTCTTTCATCATCTTCTTTGAGATTTTCCATAATTGTTTCAAGTACTGATCGAATTGAAAACAAAGATTTCTCCTTCAAATCGCCATTGTTGAAACCCCATTCGCCCAATTTATTCTCCATTTTTTTCTTCGGAAATGCAACTCAGATAAGTAATTATTTGAGGGCATGCACAATTTATAGAATGATAAAATAGTATCACTTCACGTGACACTTTATATCCCGCGGGTGGCTAAGTTACCATCTTTTGTCGCTTTATCATTTTATTTAAAAAGTTAATTAAATTAAATTGAGTTTGATTAAATTAATATTTAAAATTAAAGTTTTTAAAACTTATACTATTGTTTAATATTGATAAGAAAATATAAGCATATAAATTTTGAACAATATATATATATTTACGACCTTTTAAAATACGTGGGTTCATTTAAACTTCTTAATTCACCTTTCGAAAATTACTTTCCTAACCATATGGATTCCACTTGTTTTACATTTATATTCCTAGCAATTTTCTAAATGAGACGAAATTTATATTAGCAGTTGTGGAAATTTTGTGTTTTTTTTTTAATTAAAAGGAAAACAAGATTCGTTACAAACATAAAAACCTTTGAGTTTAATAGTAACATGTCGCGTAAAGAACTACAAATAAAGAATTTTTTTTTTTAAAAAAAAAAAGAAATAACTCTTTTAAATAGATTAAAAAAGCAAATAAATTAAAACAGATACAATACTGAATCATATAGGGAAAATGCACGTCATTCTTACAATTTAACTATTTTATCCATTGAGAAAAAGATTAAGGATACGTAGGATTTAAAAAGAAAATAACGAACAAATGTAGAATCCATGCGAATAATGAAAATTATTTAGTACTGATAATTAAATTGATAATTAATTTTTTGTCTGATGGTATAATGACAATTAAATTGGCATTATACCCTAGATTAGCAAGATTCCCTGACTAATAATCACGTTATGTTAAGGATTGGTTTTCCTTTGTTCAAAGCAAGAAAAATATAATTAATCTAATTGAAATCCAAGAATATATAACATTTAAAGATTAATATTTATAGATATTTAGTAGATACTTTTTAATGTAAGTTACCCATTTTTTAATGAGATAATTACTTAAAAGTATAATTAATCGGAGTACATAATTAAAATAGATCAAAGTTTCGATGTCTCTATTTCATCTCCCAAAACACACACTCTCGTTCGCTCTCTCCTCCACATTTCATTTTTTTGTCCATCTTTGTAATTCTTCGATGTGATTTTTTAGTTGATTTGTTAATTGAAGGTGTGTTCTTCAATGAAGGTGACTATAGCAATGGTGGTGGCGGTAGTAATTAGTTGATTTATTTGTTTTGCTTGTTCAGAGCAAAATGAATGGTCCCTGCTTAGTAAACATTTTTAATCGTAAAAATAAATGTAATAAAAATAAATATTTTTAACAGTAAATTTTTTAGTTTAATCGCTTGAAAAGTTAAAGTGTTTAATTAACAGATTTTGTTTTTTATTTCCCGCCCGATGTCTAGTATCCTCATTGAAGCCTGACTAAATTCGAATTTGGCCCGAAATTTAGTGTATCATGTATAAAATGTACATCAGATTAGTGTATCATGTATAAAATGTAATGTATCTTACTTAACTATTAATGTATCTCGCGCATCAGATTAATGTATCAGCGCTTATATTATTGTATCTGTTTGAGGAATTTCTGTAATTATAAACTTTTAAGGGATAGATTGTAATTTTACCTTAAAAGTATGTGATTTCTGTAATATTACAGAAATCTTACATTTTAGTTTACTTATTACCATTATCCCCTATAAGTTTTACAAATCTCCAAAATCCCTCATTTTTGCGCATCAGATTAGTGTATCTCGTGCATCAGATTAATGTATCTCGCGCATCAGATTAGTGTATCATGTATAAAATGTAATGTATCTTACTTAACGATTAATGTATCTCGCGCATCAGATTAATGTATCAACGCTTATATTATTGTATCCGTTTGAGGGATTTCAATAATTATAAACTTTTAAGGGATAAATTGTAATTTTACCTTAAAAGTATGTGATTTCTGTAATTTGCCCCTAACTTAAAAGTACTATTTATGTTTTTCGGTCCGATTGATAAGTTTTCAAGTCGAACTTAAAGTTTTAATATTGGCATAAGCTGAATTGTAGTAATCATGTTTTTGTTTAAATAATTTAGATTGTAATTATTTTATTATAATATCGTTACATTGAAATTTCATTTGTTCACTTCTTTAAACATCAAAATGCTTACAAAAATTGTGATTATCTTGTATCATAATTAGAACTTTGTTTAAAATTTTAGCAATCTTTTCATGATCAACCACAAAAAGAATATGGGAAATTGGGAATTCGTATTCTTGGATTTGGGGGGACAATTCTTTATATAAATTAATTGTTTATCCATAAGTGCTAAATGGCCAGAAAATTTGGTCAGAATTTGGCCAGAAAATTAAAAAAATTATGATATTTTTTTTATTTTAAAATAAACTGATTTTTTTCCCATAAAATATCATTCTAGCCAAATTTTCTGGCCAAAACGATTTTTCTTTTTTTATAATATAACATAATATAAAAGTACAGAGAATTACTAGTCATAAGGTTATTTTGGGCATGGAAAAAAAGGCGATGGACAATCTAAGCAATATTCTGCAAGACCACTAAACACTGCAAAAAAAAATAAAAAGAGAGAAAATAACTTAATAAGTATAACATTACCCAAAGAAATATTACACTTACATTTTAATTTATATGAAAATATTTCCTTATAAATAAGTTAAAAAATGAATAACATATATTTATTTTGATTAAACTTATATAACCACACAATATTACAATATGTTTAAGGATGTGTTTGGCATCACTAAAAATATTTTCTTGAAAAAATAAGTGAATGATGATTAGTAGATAAAGAAAAGATACCATAAATTTTAAAAATCTTCATTTTCTTTTTAGACTTTGAATCTAACCAAATTACGTCATATAAATTTAGAAAGAGAAAGTATATACTAACATATAGTATAAAATTTAGAGGGAGGAGAGAGATAATCATGAAATAACAATCTTTGTGCAGTCCATATGCTCAGAGATGGGGACACTACGATGAATATGACACTTTTTATCAAGATCTTCGATCCGCGAAGCAAGATAAGGAGGATGAGGTTGGCTAAACGTATCACAAAATATTTCAATACAATAGCAATATCTCCGCGCCCCTCTCTCCTCCTGTCCTACCTTTTCGTAAGTTATCGCAACACATGAGCGTTGGATCATCCTCATTTCCATCGACAAACTCTTGGCAATATGCAAAGTCATTGATCACGTCATGACACGTCACATTCTGAGGCGTGACGTCCAATATTGACGTGGCACCTGGCAGTGGAATTTCCACTGCCAGGGCTTGACCATAAGAAAAACAATTGCTTGATTCTTGATTGTCATATAATTTTTTGTTGTTCTAATTATGGTCACTGATGGAACTATATATAATTTATTAGTTCAATGGTCATTTAATTTGGCTGAGTACATATTTCATGCATAATAAATGAAAAACTGTTTTCATTAGTTTTAGTCTTCCTTTATTATTGGAATCTGTTGCAGAAATAATGTTTTTGTTTCTTTCTTATGAAGAAATTTTCCATTTTAGTAAAAAGTTAAAAGAGGTTACTGAAATTCTGTTACGAAAGTTAAGAAAATAAAAAAGGGTTAAATATATGATCAAAATTTCTTTTATTAAGTCTCCCTTTCATCTTTTACCATATGCTCTCCTATTATTCATGTCCTAGTAAAAAATTATTGAATGTTATTAGTACAAGAATTAAGGGAATACACAAAATTATTCAACAATCTTGATAAATTAAATCATTTTTTAATAATTTGTGATTATAGTTTATTTTTCATAATTAAGAAAATTTGTTGCATGCAAATTGACTTGCTCGATATGGTATCAAATATATATGTCCTTCATCTCTTTTCTCACAAGTTAGATATACAGAAATTCAGAGCTTCATTTTAAAGAGTATTTTAAGTCTTGTCTTTATTTGAATTTTGACAAGTCTACACTCTGGCAAACCTTAAAGTAGGTGGCATCTTTAGACATCAAAGTTTTACCCGATTTAAAATATGACTATACATGACGAGTCCAATTTATCTTCACATTCTAGATCAATATTAGAATTTCTTGAAGACTATTTTACCCTAAATCCTAATTCATACCTATAAAAATGACATATATTTTTGTAAAGAGATATCTCTAATATCACATAAACTCTGAGGTAAAGAGATCAAGACATCACATCTCGAGTACCCTATAAAACCTTGGATATTCACAACTAGATTAGGACATAAAAAAAAACTCAAGGCATTAGTGATCAATATAAGTTTTGTAGACATTTAATTTTTGTTGGACTCTACAAGACGTGTTCAATTCTTGTTGAGACTCTACAATATGTGTTCAATTCCAATTAGGGTTTTGGGAGGCTAAACCCTAAACCCTAGTTCATGCCTATATAAAGGGTGCTATCTTCCCTTAAAAAGGCATCTCAAATATTCCACAAAAGTCATGGAATATTCATATAGAGATCAAATCTAAATCATCCTAGTTCGAGAAATACGCCACTAACGGTGCTCGAATCATGGATAAATTTTAAGAGAGTAGAATCAAGGGAGGAACATAATTGTACCCGCATATTTATCAATAAAGTTATGTTTCTTCAGATTTTATTTGTGTGGTTGATTTATTTTTCATATGTTTAAAATTTGTTGCAAACGAATTAGCACGCCATGTGGGACCAAATATGTCCTTCATCTCTTCTCTCTTAAATTAAATCTGAAAATCTGAAGCTGCGAAGGTGGAAGAATGAGTACTTAAAGTCTCGTCTTTGAGTTTCATTAAGTCTACACTCCGACAAGCCTTGAAGCATGGGGCATTTGTAGACATTGAAGTTTTGTTGGACTCTACAAGACGTGTTCAATTCTAGTTGAGACTCTACAATATGTGTTCAATTCCAATTAGGATTCTTGGAAGCTGAATCCTAAACCCTAGTTTATGCCTATATAAAGGGTGCTATATTCCCTTAAAAAAACGTCTCGAATATTCCACAAACGTCATGAAATATTCATATGGAGGTCAAAACTAAATCATCCTAGTTCGAGAAATACGCCACTAACGGCGCTCGAATCATAGATAAATCTTAAGAGAGTAGAATCAAGAGAGGAATGAAATTGTACCCGCATATTTATCAATAAAGTTATGTTTCTTCATATTTTATTTGTGTGGTTGATTTATTTTCCATATGTTTAAAATTTGTTGCAAACAGTCTTCCTCAAGATCGATTCGAAATATTAAAGTGTTGTCATTCTTGGGGATAAAATACATCATTAGAAGGTCCATATCATCTTACGTTCGAGAAATATGCTACTTAATCCTCGTATCATAAAGAAAATTTTAATAGAGAAAATCAAGGGATCAAAATATATAAATATTATACTCACAATCTTTATAAATAAAATCATTCTTTTTATTTATTTTGTAATTACAATATATTTTCTATATTTAAGAAAATTTCTTTGCGAACAGTCCCTGAGTGGACTGAGTGATTGATAAATTCTTATTTTTATCCATATCATGTTTGACTAGCAATATTAAACCTTTAAGTTGACTAAATTACATTATTATCCCATTACTTATGGATTTTTTTTCAAAACTTTACCACTATAATAAATCATCATTCTACCACTTAATTACTCATGTGATATACCAAATTTGTAACATTACTTGACTATACTAATACAATAACATTGTATTTCGAACTAAAAATACATATTTTAATCATCAAAAATTAAATACATCGAATTACTATTAAAACATCCTTCAACTAACCCTAATACAAACATTAGTAACGACTTTCCCGACTCCAAAAATATTATTTTATATTAGGACATAAATCTCCCTTCTACTAGCCGTTATACAGTAGTGCACATTCTAAAAGTCACTTAAGGCTCTTTCTTTTTCAAAAAAATTCGACCGTTACACTCAAAATCTCTAAGTAATCTCAAATTTCTACTCTGTTCTTTCATTTTTGGGAAGACACAGAAAAAAATCAATTAATTTTTCCTTTATTATCCGCAAAATCGCGAGTACAGAGGAGAACAACTTGCACCATTTTGTTGCACAGGTATTGTGAAAGTGGAAGAAAATGGCGGATTTGAACTCAGTTGTTATGGATGACGATTATGAGTTCTCGGCGCCAAGATTCTATGACTTCATCAATGGAGAGACTGATGAAGATAAGCGCAAGGCTGAACTTTGGTTCGAGACTTCAATTAGCTATGCTCCTTCTCGTAAGTCTGTCTACTTTGAATTGAATTTCATTGCTTTTAATGCTTTCAAGTTTCAATCAATTGCTTAATCAATTGCGATTTTGGGGGTTTCACATTTTTTTTAGGGTTTGGTAGTTGGATTAGTGTGTATTTTTTTTCAATTAACTTAGTTTCTATAATGATCATAATTTCAAAATTTAGGGCTATAATTTTGAATGATACAGAAAAGGAGTTTCATTTTTGGGCTTAGTTTAAGGAAGAGTAATTTGGATTGGCTCCGGTGGGGGGAGCCAAAATTTGAATTTTATGGGTTCTAGAATAACGATATATCAGTGTTAATAACTGGGTTATGGATTTAATATTTGTTCATATCTAGTGAGTTTCTTAATACAACAAATATACAACTTTTGGCTTTTAGCTTATCTTTATACTTTTTAGCCTAGCACTTAAAAACATTTTTTATCTTTCTCAGACACCACAAAAAAACCTTAAAAAATCGAAAGCACATAAAGTAAGCCAATCTAAACATCATCTAAAGCTATTGAATTCTGCCAAACCCGTTCATAATCGTCTAGCTCCGCTCGGTGATGCTTTTGTAATAATCAGTTTTTTTCCTTCTCGTGGTAGCTTTCAAATTAATAAATTATGAATTTTGAAATTAATTACAAATTTTAAGGCCTCAGTTATGCAACCAGAGATCAAGATGATGGATATTGTAAGACAACTTAGTTGCATGGTTTTCTAGTTCATTTGTGGGATATATTTTTTCATTTCGAGGGAGTGTTGGTGTATCCTGTGGAAATGTTTAATTTACTTTTTATATAATTAATGTAGATTGATAACTATCTGTGTTGCTGTTGTTGAGTGCAATTCAGAAAAAAGTATCAATTGCAATGTGAGGTTGATGTGTGGTTATCTCTGTGTTGGCTTATGCAGCTTTTATGCCAAAAAATAAGACTTTTCTTCCCATTGTTTTTATAGCCTTAGGGAGAGGGGGAGAGAATGAGTCAACAGCTAAGTCATTGTGGTGGAAGTGTCGCAATGACAACTTTGAAGTTCAATTTCCATCGAGTAGCGGTAGAATCCTTTGCGATTGACCTAAATAGGTGAGACAAGTATTTGTAAGTGGTAGAGTGACGTTGCTGCCACGATCCACTAAGATTTAGCTCTTTGTTGCTCTAATTCATCCTCCCCCTCCAATCCAATCAATTTTTATCTTTTCTGAAAGGAAATTTATGTATTACTTCTTTGAGAATTGGCTATAGAGTGTAGAGATTTGCTTTAGCATGGGCGCCAAACTAACCTCCAAATCCAAGTTGTTCCACGCCCTGAGTCGATCTGTTCTACATCTGAGCGGAATGCATTGCTGGCCCTGTCCTGCTTCCCTTGTGACAATTTCAAGTATTCTTTGACCCTCTTTTCAAATAGTAGTACTTCTTCACTATCAGTCTTCACCCACATTAAGCCTTGGACAGAATTGATTGCCTGATTTTGGCTGCATTCCCAAACAACCCTTTACATACATGACGAAAGAATGAGTTGTTCAACTCCTAGGGAAGCCTTCAAATACTAGATATGAACAGAAATTTACTACTTTGAGACCTTAGACATGCAACCAGAGATGAACGTGGAGGAATATTTGCCTTGCTTCATCTGTCAGATGATTTCTTTTCTATTTCAAGGCATTGCAAATTGATGATGAAATGTTGATTTGTTATTTCTTTGTTGTCTTTGGCAGCTTTTATGCAAAGAATCAAGAAGAGTGGTAGAACAATTCAACTTGAGAGCCTATGTGATTTTACCAAAGACGGAGAATTACAGGACAATGCAAGGTCTACTGATTTAGATGAATTTGACGCGAATTTATATTCTTTTCATTTGACATAACATTCCTACTCTTTTAATGTACTGATTGTTCATTGTTCGTCTGAAATAGGCCTGTGGCTGAAACTTCTTCTTCTGGAAGTATGGAAGAGGTAAGGTCAAATGGGATTGAAGAACCTGCAGCTGTGCTAACGTCTTCTGGAAGTAAGGAAGAGGTAAAGCTAAATGAGATTGAAGAACGTGTAGCTGAGCCCGCTTCTTCTGGAAGTAAGGTACAGGTAATGCCAAATGAGATTGAAGAACGCGCAGCTGATCCCGCTTCTTCTGGAAGTAAGGTAGATGTAATGCCAAATGAGATTGAAGAACCTGCAGCTGAGCTTGCTTCTTCTGGAAGTAAGGTAGAGGTGCCAAAAGAGATTACCGATGAATCTGGTCGCAGTCTTCCTAATCTGGTATGTCTCCACATCGTATAGAAAGCACAGCACTTTTATCGCTATTTCCGGGATCTATTTCTCAATTTGGTTTTATAAACTTGCAGGAATCTGTACAGCAGCAGTCAAATGTAGAAGGTTGGTTATACTGCCAGGCATTATCATTTGGCTTTGTTACTTGTATTAGGTTCTTGTGGGGGGGGGGGGGGGGGGGGGGGGGGGGGGGGGGGGGGGGGGGGGGGGGGGGGGGGGGGGGGGGGGGGGGGGGGGGGGGGGGGGGGGG
>JAJOOI010029632.1:0-18954 GCA_029582585.1 Solanum bukasovii | reverse complement strand
GACTATTTAATACCGTATTTTTTACCTCCTGAACTATTTAATAGTGTATTTTAAATGTATATATGTGTCCACGTGGACACATTACTATTTATAATTTTACATTATTTTTTATGTCCACGTGGGCAAATATATATGTTTAAAATACGGTATTAAATAATTTAGGGAGGTAATATGTCCTCATGAAAGTTTAGTATCGCAATAGCAAATTCAACCAAAATTGAGATATTTTTCAGACCATTATCCCTATTCAAAAACATTACTAAAAGACAAATAATGTCAATCTGTGGGTATTTTGTTTTGTCCAACTACAAAGATCCCGTGAATGATAAATTACATTCTTTAAGGCTATTACGGGAAAGTCATAAATATCCGACTTAAAAAGGGAAATAAATCATTACTTTCTGTGTTCCGTTGTTCTTATATACCGTTCTTACTAAAAATAAATAGTTCTTAATATTTTTCATTTCATAAAATTATGCATAAATAATAGTATTAGTTTTTTTATTTTAGCTTTGAGAGTTATTACTCTTGAAAGTATGTTATTAACCAATATAGGAAAACTAAATGATTAATTCATGTTCATTGATCAATTTAATTAATCAAAATAAATTAATTAATGTTCATTTATTAAGTATTTGATTCAAGAGAATACTAAATGATGGTATAATGAAAAACTTACCTAGCTTCTTTAGGGACGTGAAATCTAAAATAATGACATATAAATAAAAATGAAAGGAGTAAAAAAAACACCAGTACTTGAAAATAAAAATAAGTATGTTTTTATAATTGTATATCTTTATACTCTATATTTTAAGGGTTTTCAATATTTATTTTATTAATTTTCTTACTAAATATTGATTTTTTTGTGTGTTAAGTGACTCTTATTCTTAAAAAAAACGAAATGAGAGGGGAGAGTACTTTTTTTATTTTTCATCCGGTGTTCAATATTCACAAAATTTGATTAAATTTAGATTTGGGCAAGAAAACCCACAACATAGGAAGGTAAGACACTAAGATACTATATAACAAAGACGATTTCATATTAAGATGACTTAGAGTACTTACCACTTCATTATAACTTTGGTTGGTAACTATTATTTATTATATTGAAAAATAGATGCAACTGATATTCATATTGAAATTCGATAAGTTTGGATTTGAATAAAAAAAATCCAACATAAAAAGATAAAGTGCTTCGTAAAAAAAACCCCTCTCCCTCTGTCCTTAATTACTTGTCTACTTTTGAATTGACACCCTATTAAAAAATCAATTAATGACATAGTGAATTTACCATTTTACCCCTATTAGTTATGAAGTGGATAATTTTTTTTGCATTTTTCAAAGTAATTAGTTATTTAATTAAGGGTATAATAGATTAAAAAAATTATTCTTTCTTGATTTATCAAAATGGATAAGTAATTAGGGACAATTATAAATAAAAAAGCAGACGGAGGGAGAGGGAGTATTTATTATAGATTGTTGAAAAACAGATGCAAGTTCCCAAGAAAGAAAGTCCGAGATCTCTCTGTCTCTCTCTGAGCTCTGTTGCTCAATTAAGTTGTTATTGGCTTCACTACTCTTCAACCCCACCCCACATCCTCAATTTCCTTCTACTGACACCACCGCCACCACCATCTTCTCTGCCGCTCTCCATTTTCCGATGACACCACCAACTCAGTTACCTCCATTTCTCTCTTCTTTCTTTCTCTTTAGCCCCTGTTTCACTGTCAATTTCTACATGTGAATTATCTTCAATTATACCTTCATACTTCCTATTGTCTTTTTCATCCACATGGGGTTTTCCTACTAGAACGATCTAAGTGAAAATCTTGAATTTTTTGTGTTTGATAAGGATAATAAAGAGTGTTTTCTTTTTTGAAGAAAAATGGATCATAGTCGTGTTCAGCAGCAACCAATTACTTCTGGTTTAACTAGGTATCGATCTGCGCCAAGTTCTTATTTCTCGACCCTATTAACTACTACTAATCCTGTTACTGGTGGGGGTTGTGGTTATGCAAGAGATGATTTCTCTCACTTGCAAAATTCTAGTGCTTCTTCATCTACTGATATAGAGCAAGTTTTCGCTAGATTTGTAGCTAGTATTGGTAACTCCAACTCTAACTCAGGGAATTTCCATACAAATCAACAAATTCAGGAAAACCCCACGAGTAATATGAATGTTAGATCGGATTTTATTGTTCCAAAACAAGAGGTTACACCGCGATTAGTGCGACATAGGAGTAGTGATTACTCAATTGTTTCACAACAGATGAATTATCAAAATCAGAGTCAACAGTTCATTTCACCTGTGAAAAAGGAACCAGAGACTGATCATGATTCAGCTTCACAAATGAAATACCAAAGCCAATCTCAACAAATTGAGAAGTCAAGGGAAGTCACAGATAAGTCATTTGTATTTGCGAATTCGGCTAATTTGACACCTGGTAGTAGTAGTGGTGGTAATTCGAATCTTACCCGTTATAATAGCTCGCCTGCTGGATTCTTTGCTCAAATCAATATCGAAAATGGTATGCATTTATCTTTGCTTAAACAGTGTTGATAGAATTTTGTAGCTTTATACTGTATGTTTTAATGTTTGTTATGAACCTTGTCTTGTGAGACTGTGTGAAGAAACCTCTATATCTATGAGTATGCTTGAGCTTTTAACTCATTTTGTGCTTATTGATTCATATAGTATGTACATGTATATGAAGAACATCATTAGTTGTTGCAGATAAGTAAAGGATCAATTTGATTAGAAACTATTTGGTTGAGTTGCCATTTAGTTTTCGTGTTTCGATATTACTGATGGGAATTGAAATCTAGATAACCTTAAGGTACAAATAGGATTCTTGATAACATTGATATCTTGCTTTTATGACACTAAAGACATCGAGGCGAATAATCAATGGAGTGGTAGAGAAGGAGATTTATCTATTAAATTATTTTCTTGATAAGTGAGTTCTACTGAAATACCGTATAGGTAAAAGTTAGAGGGTCTCTTATTTTAATAAATCTTTGCCAAGAAGATGAAGAAAGAGTGATTTTTGCTTATGAGTTTTAAGTAAAAATTAGTGGTCATCATCTCTAACTGCTTAATCTGACTTTAGAGTTTAAGTTTGTTGCTAAAATTCAAGCAATTGACAGAATATGGTGCTATGCGAGGCATAGGGAGTTATGGAACTGGTACTAATGCTGCTACAGAAACTTCATTGTCGACTCCGAAAAGTTTCAAGACTCAAGTTGGATTCTCATCCGGGAAACCTCCTGCTTCTCCCAGGCTAATATCTCCAATCTCTGAATTTAGAGATAAAGTTTTGGAAGAAAAGAGCACGGGTAATGAACATAAAAACGACGAGAACTGCATTACAGATTTCCCCATGCCTTCTTGGGAAGATTCACACATTTTGTCCGACGATTTCCTCAAAGCTGAAGACATTGAGATTGAGCCATACTCTAATGAAGATGCATCCCATAATCAGGTATTTGTTATCTTGTTAGAGGAGTTGTCGGCGTGATTAATCATCGTCTTACACCTACGTGATTTTGATGATCAGAATAGTGAAGGGCTGGCTCGCCCGCCAATTCCCTTATCTCATCATTTGAGTTTGCCCACAAGTATCATGGAGAAGCTCTTGCAAGATTCAGTACACTTGAATGTCAGAGCAAAGAGGGGTTGTGCAACTCACCCTCGTAGCATTGCAGAAAGGGTAAACACTTTAGCACTAAAAACTCTAGTTTCCTTGTTAAAGTTCAGCTCATTAAAATTGTGACTTTTGGATTTGATAAATTGATGTGTCGAATAACTATATCATGGGAGACGGGCAGGGTAGTGAGATAAGTACAGAGCTTCTACCGGTTTTTGACATGCACCAGTCTTAATAGGGATGCCAAATGTTTCGGTTTGGCCAGTTATTTTCAAGAAACTCAAGACATACGACTTACGAGTACCCTATTTTTACTGTATTGTGTATAACCAAAATTGGACTTTCTCAAACCGTACTAATGTTAATTTGATCCTTCCGACTTTTGACATGCATGGATCTTAGCATGTACTGATATAGTTTTAGTAATAATTTCAGGTGAGAAGAACACGAATAAGCGACAGAATGAGGAAGCTGCAAGAGCTTGTTCCCAACATGGACAAGGTAGAATCCTAACTTATTAATTTCACCGAAATCAGGTACAGTAGAAACGTTAAGTGTATTCATTTTGCTATTTCGATTTCATTGCAGCAAACAAACACAGCAGATATGTTGGATTTTGCAGTAGATTATATTAAAGAGCTGGAGAAACAAGTCAAGGTATATCCTACAGAATTTCGGATCACAATGAGCGCGAGTCCACGAGATTTATAATAACACTCCTTATTTCTTGTGTTCTTTGCAGATATTAGCAGAAATGCGCTCCAAATGTACGTGCATAAATAAGTAAAAAGCTACAGATCAAAAGGTGAAAGTAGGATGAAAGGGAAATGATAAATTGAAATCAGCTAGCAGAAGTCGATTCCCTTTGATACTTGAAGAAGACAATGGGGATGGCAATTTGGTGGGTAGAATATATAGAAGCAAATTCATTTGATATAACATAATATACTTTTTTATAAAAATGATGTTCGAATCAAACTTGTGCCCACCTCAATTACTAGTGATTTGCTTGTATGAATAATTATGTCCACTACAACCTCAAATGTACATATACTTTTGTCTATTTTACTTTCGGCTTTTCATGTCTATAGGTATAGCATGCTTGAGATGTTGGAACTTGTGTTCTTTGTGGATTACACTTCTAATATAATACTCTCTCCGTCCCTATTTATGGACATGTTCCAATTTACTGGTTTATATTGGCACATTTATTAAAAAAATAATTATTAAAAGTTCAATCACTCTTTATTAGAGAAAAGGAATCACAATCTGTAGGCCCCTCCTTTTCTTTGTTTTATTCTAATACACTTTTAATTGTCATAGTTTTTTGTTTAGAGTCAAATGATTATAATTTTGCCTAATATTTTATGATGTATATTTTTATCATATTGATACCCAAAAAATTGGATTTTATAATACTTTTCGTATAATTTTTGAATATTAATTTTTTTTGTTTAAAATATTGAATTAATGTAATTTAATTTAACTTTGAAAATTTATCAAATTGACTTTTAAAAAACGAAATATGACAATTAAAAGTAGACAGATGAACTAATATCTTTCTTTTCAAGTTTGTTTGAAGCTGCAACAAGATTTACCTGAAACCTTTTCTGTCTCTTCTACAAAAAAAATGTCTGATAAAAGAGCTTTATCAGAGTAAAAATAGGATAGGTTAGAATTTAATGGTCGGTTGGTACGAAGGATAAGGAATAATATTTTGAAATAAAATGTAAAATTATTTATTCTATATTTGATTTGACGTATTAATTAGTTTTAAGATTATTTATTCTATTATTTGTATTATAATAATGAGATAAATTATTTAATATATATGATGGAATAACTGACTACATGAGATAATTTTGTCTATCCCATCCCCCATACATGTTATTTAATAGTTGTATAGGAGAAATACTATACATGTATTAAATCTAGCATAAGTAATACTGTCATATTTGGTAATTTGGTTAGCACAATATAAAATTAAATTTGATTTACAATTTGATAACTTGCATAACTAATACATATATAATTATCAAGAAATCTATGTCTAATTTTATGCAAAATAGAAGATAAAATAACTACTAAAGGGTCCCTTCAAGTTTAATGTAGTCCATCAGCCACTAACTTTGATGTATAATATCAATCTATAAACACATTAGAATAGTTAGAGATTAGCCACTAACATCAATACAACTCTCTCTCTCTCAAAAAGAAATACATGCAAGCTCTTCACTTGGAGACTTACACCTCAATTGTCAAAGTTCTTTTCAAAGAAATGTTATACTCATCTACACCTCTTCTCAAGTTCTTTTCATTCTTTTCACTTGGAGACTCACACCTCAATTGTCACTAATTTGTTGGACACCCCTTTTATTTAGTCACACTTTCTTTTTCATTTCAATTTTCAAGCTTTTGCTCAATTATTTTTTATAAGGAGTAGTTCCTTATTTTTGCAACAAATCTCAAGGTTGAGCCTCACTTTTCTTTCTTCACACTTGACATTCTTTCCTCACTAATCAAACAAATCAATTCTTAGAAAAGGATTTTATGGGTGAGAAGTTAGGAATAATTTGGTTCAAGAAGTTTCAACAAATGGTTTAGGCTCAAATGGTGATAAGATGGTTGCACACCCTCGCAAGGTAGTCACAAAATGTATGAGTAATAGATTGATCGGTGACTTTTTTTTTTAAGACAATGAATTATGAATCTAGTAGAAAAAATGGATGCGTTAAAAAACAAGCCTAAACTTCTATCGTATATAGTGACATGTATATCTCTTTTTGTGACATTAGAAAATGCTAAATGCTTAGTACAAGTTTGAGAGAAATTAAAAATAAGTTAATGTAGTCCACTACTATTATGTGTTAGTTATTTTTGTTATTTCTGTGCTTATACATGTAATCTAAAATTTGTATAGTTCTTCATGCCACATATACAAGAATAACTTAATTAAAAGATGAAATATATGGCATATTTGTTGAACAAATATCACTATTAACCTATATTAATATTTCAAATAATGTAATAATATCCCTAGTCTTTCATTTTAAGTTTTTAATCTCTTTTGTTGGCTAAATGTACTGAAAGTTTATACCCTTATTTAAAATATATCTTCTCTTGAAATTTGTTCCTCCTTTGACACTGAAATGAAATATGAGGCTTAAAATGATCTAAGTTGGAATTAAAGGGTGAAAAGCAAAAAATTTCAAATGCTAGTTTCTAGTTTCTCGTCTCGTTAGTCTCTTTGTCCCATTGGTATTGTACATATGTGTCTTATTTTGGGGCACTTCTTTGATCTATGGTGAGGACACTTGGATGAAATGACTTAATAAAGTCAAACTTCCTATATTATGCCTCTTGTGTGCATTGGAATAGCTGCTAAGTAAGATTTTACAAGTTGAGGCTGCATCGAAAGAGGATCTTGAATAATTTATTTTTAAGTTATAAGTTGGCGACATTCATGAGAAGTCGTCTAAAGATATATTTTTATCAACAGTTTTTGCACATTTTTGGGGCTTGCATTAGTTTAATTTTGTGGAATCTGAATAAATAATCAGAAGAGGTTTCTAAGATTCTTGTATAAACTAAATACTTATTGAATGTGTAAGACTAACTTTTTTTTTAAAGATAATGACAATATCAATCGGAACTAATAGTTGAAATTTTGCATTTGTCTTGTTTATTACCCTTACTTCTCATATTAAAGATAATGACAATATGAATCAAAACTACTTTATATGTTCTACTTTCCTACATTATATGTTCTCCTACTTCTCAAAAATTTCCCCCTTTTGATGATGATAAACAATGCTTTATCACACATCAAGACTCTTTGTCAATCATCAAAATTACAAACACCATATTCTCTTATTCCCAACAACTTCCCCCTTTTTGATGATGACAAACAATGCATCATAGTTTACCTTGTCAAACATCAAAACACTTTGTCAATCATCAAAACTACAAATATCATGTTTCGTGTTTCTTATTCCCCATCAATTTCTCCCTTTTTGATGATGACAAACTATGCATAATATGTCTCTAACCCACATCATATAACTTCATCCTTTTGGCATCATTGAAAACCAACAATTAAAAAACCCGATTAACATACAATGAGTGCAATACCATTTTAACTCATGGCTACTTGGGCAACACTTTCTAGTACACTTCTACTAACAATAAGGTAAGTTAATCTAAGGATATTAGTCATCTTACACTCACACACATCAAGATCTTTAATGAGAAACAAAATAAGCAAATATGTATATGTTTAAGCCCTTAGAGCCCTAAATCAAAAGCATATGATATCATGAGTATGAGACCGACACAAGCACATCAAAGAGTCTGAAAAATGGAGGATAAGGATTGGGACGAAGATTACTAAAGTGAGGATGAAAGGATTTTAGACTGCCATCAATAATTTTTTCAGTACTCGCATTGTGCACCAGCTCAATCATTATGATCAGTTTCCTTAGAAAATGAAATTTCATCAAGAGAAATATGAGGTCCATCATCAGTTAAGCATATTCATTATATATCAAGGAGATTAGGTGAGTATTTTCAAGCATTAGGACCAACAAAAACAGAGTTATGAAGCTCCCTTTCTTTGAACTTCTTTCAGTTGCAACATAATTTTAGTTTTTTTTTGTAACTCTGGTCTAACTCCATAAAATTTTCACTCCTCCATGGCCCTTTTGTTAGATAGCCTTTTCTTGATGACATTTTGAAGGATTACCAAATATAGGTAAGAGATTCATCATATTAATTTTGGTGCAATAGAGATGGGTTTATCGATAATAAAGGCAAACACCGATAATAGTTTGTTCCCAAGAGATTGTTTCCCTTGAGAGATATATGGTTATACACTTGGAATGGATGAAATATCAATTTGGAATTTGTGAATCTGATTCAGATGTGAGAGGTAAAACAAGGTTCCCCTGAATAAAAGCAAGGGTGACTCTAAAGCTGAGGTCCTCATCATTTGATTAGTTTGGGATTGAATGATGCTTATTGTCAAAGAGAGGATTCTTGGTGATTTTTAAAAGAATTGGATTTTGATGATCGACCAGGTTTACTAGTGCTTATATTTGACACGAACTCAGGAAATTCATGCATTGAGAAAGAATGGTACATACTTGAGTATTTCAGAGAAATCAGGTTCTCCTTTTGTGTGTTCCTCAATGATTTGCTTAATGTTGTTAGTAAAAGAGTAGGAAAAATATCCGTAGACCTTCTAAACATTGTTTGAGATGTGCTTGGAGTGTATACGTATTACAGTAAGAGACTAAGTTAGCAGATATTCATTGTATAACCACTGAAGCATAAAATTATTAGTTTGCTAGCCAATTATTAAAGGAAATCATGATAATGTATCAATTTGTTTTGACAAAACCAAGCTCTCTAGATGATTTTTCTCAAGTTCTTCATATTCAAGGTCTTCATGAGTATGCCTGCATCATCATATTCTACCAAATTAAAAACATCTCAAGCTGAGTAACATAGAACCATATCTTGTATTTTCATAAGCGGTACTCTCTTCGGTTTGATAAAAAATGAGCACACAGCCTCATACTAAAAAAGATATCTGATCGATTTGATGTCAGGTACGATTAAGGAACCTATCAATTTCCAATAACTTCCAATAAATAACGAAGACCGGGTTCATATGGCGAAGTTCCCCCTAAGGTGTATCAGACTCTAAGTGTCCTTATTTCTCTGTTGTTCCCCCTATCTCCAAGACTATGGGATAATCCCAGTAACTCCTACTGCAAGTGCATCAATGATTGTCAGATGTGGATCGGGTTCATCTTTTATGTTCTCTAAATTTGCATCATCAAAGATATTTGATATCAAGTTACTTTCTTCAATGTCAACCTTTTTATTCTGCTTGAATGATGACTTCACATATTTCCTTTTTGTATACGCACCATACGCAATATTTTCACGGATTTTGATTTGGGGAATCCCATGAACCAAATCCTTCATGACTAGTTTATTTAAATGAGAGAAACTAGCATGACACATTCTCTTATGTCAAAGTAGAGAAATATCATTAATGATGCCGAGACAAGTAAGATTCTCTTCATGAAGACACATGATGTCAATTTTGTACACATTCTTGTGTCTTTTCAGAACCAGGTTCCCAGAGTTAGTGTTTGGCACAAGACATTCAACTGATGTGAATAATACATTATTTTTTTTGTCATACATTTCAGAGATGCTCAACGAGGTGTGCTTCAATTCTTGAACATAAAACACATTCTCTATGGCATGTGATTGTGAATTTTCAACTTTGTCAATCTTGACTATTTCACATTTCTTATCATTTTCAAGAACTTCACTGCCGCCTTGAAAATCAGGGAGTGAGAGAAGTTTTTTACCAATTTTTGCAACTGTTTGGAGCATGCCCTATCTAGTACCATATTGACCTTTTCCCTCTCACCTTCACCTGAAACACTAGTGTAACGACCTGTTTCCGTCGTTATAGAAAAGCCAACGGAGAAAGAATTTGGGTCAGAAAAACTTTTTGTAGTGACTTGAGATTTTCTAGCCTAGTCCAGATTTGGATGGAATCGGAGTCACGAGAGTCTAGGGAAATCTGATAATGAATGAGAGATTCAATAATGATTTTGGTTGCATTAAAAAATGGCTAAAACGTTAAGAAATTGATACGACTTTACATAATCGAATTTGGATGAGTATAACTCCCGAAACTGATCTTAGCGTGAGCATGTAGTTATTGAGCGTCCTGAATTAAGGCGTGTTGTGAAATGGGGGTTTGAAACTCAAATTTTGACTCACTATCTCCTTGTAAGCCGTTGTGGCGGGATTATTCCCGCTAGGGCGGGGCTGCTGTAGCGGGACAGTCGTGAATTAAGTTGGGAAAAACTCCAAAAACGTTATTATTCTACAATTTTTGTTCTTGAGAGCTAAGAGACGAACCAAGGCAAGTTCTTGACAGTTTTCCACCTCTTCTAGCGCTAAAGGTAAGGATTTTACTCCCCTAATCCATTTTTCGATCTGTAGATCTTAGATTTTTGGTTAATTATTATTGGGGAAGGGTTTTTGGACTGAATTTAATGGTGGGAAAAAGTCCTAGCTGCACCTTAGGATCATGGGTTTGGTCTAGGGTTATTGGGTTAGTTATAATCTGAATAATTAGACCTTTGATTGTTGATCCTTGCGTATATTAATTGTTTGTAGACCTAGAACAAGCGAAAAGAATCCGGAAAGGGAAGATTCAACTGCCTTTGGGTATTCAAGCTTGGTTTCGAGGTAGGTGATGGTTTGATTTTATGTTTGTATGATGTATGTTAGTAGTTGCTTCATTGTAATGCATGTATGTATGCGAATGTTGCGCTATTGATCACATCTAATGCAAATGAGTATGAATGAATTATTGTAAGCCATGCATCAACACTTGATTGTATGATTTGAGAATGTACATTGTGATTGTGACATGTTGAATGGATCGGGTGTCACGTTTCGACAAACTAACTAGGATCGGATGTCACGTACTTACCAACATACATATTGGAATGGGTGTCACGTTCCGACAAACTAACTTGGATCGAGTGTCACGATCCGGCACACTAACAGTTTGGGCATGGGTTCTATGATATGACCATTGACTTGTTATATATGCGTATTATTGAGAATGTGGAATGGTACATTGTTTCTAAAATGATAATTGATATTGTATATGTTCGGTATATGTGTGTTTACTATGTTATGACTGCTTATATATATGTTTCACTTACTGGAATAGCCGTGTGATCCTACCAGTACACTGTGGTGGTGTACTGATACTGCACTTGCTCTTTCTTTGTTGAGTACATGACAACTTCAGGCGGCTACTGACATACTTCGTTTAGGAGATCAGTGAGCAAGATCGAATTCAAGGGTGAGCCAGTTCTTTCAGGCTGCCATGGGTCCTCTATGTTTTAGTCCACACTTTTCGGACTCAGACTTTCTAGTTAGATATTTGTTTGTTTAGTTTTGGGCTTTGATTAATAAAGTTTCAAAGACACTTCATCCAATTCTAAGCGTCAACGGTCGTTAATCAGTATAAAACCCAACTAAATGAGTTGGGGTCGAATCCCACAAGGAGTGGTATGTGTTTAAGAGTCAATTGGGAAGTATGAACATGATCAAATCAGTCATAGAATAAAAATTATCGAATAAAGACATCATTCAAATCAAGGGGTGACACAAATGTCAAATAGGGGGTTTTGGTTTGAAATTATCAACTACAAACTGTGGCAAACAATACGAAATAACAATAATGAGAGGGTTCTTGGACTGTGATTCGATTATAGGCTAATATAGACGAATGGGTAATTGCAACTATTAGAAAATAACTAGATATTAGTGAGTAAGCTAGGCTATATAGGAGATAAACTTTCTCTCAAATAATTTACCCTGAATCAAGTTGATTTCTCTCGAACATCAACAAGCATGCAAAATAAGAACAACCCACACCTTAGTCCATTCACTCTCTCGAGCTGAATGTGTGGGATTGAGTTTAGGATTCACTCTCTCAAGCTGAACCCAGGTTAACCCAATACCCACAGACCATCAATCACTAAGTTTAGTTTTAAAACCTCTCTCTCGAGCAAGCCAAAAACACAAGGGTAGAACTGCATTTGCAACTACAATTCAAAATTAAACCACAATTAATGATTGAACTCACTTCTAAATAGCATTTAAACTAACAATTAGCAATACCTATAAACTAAATCAGCCCATAATCACAGATTCACACCCCAATAATTTGGGTTTTAGCTAGACATCATAAAAAGGTAAAAACAGTTACCAAATTGATTATCCATCAACTGGGTAAGTGTAGATTCGTCCTTACAATGCTCTAATTCGAAGAATCTCAAAGACCCACTTCCAATTTCTCAAAAGTGAAAAACTTTGATTCTTCAAAGCTTAGGAAAACCTGGAGAAAACTGTCTCACCAGTTCAAAACTCAATGATAGACTCAAAATATATGATCTAAGATACTAAACTAAATGTTCAAAAATGTATTTATAGTCGCCAAAAATGTGTTGCGAAGAGTCACTCGGCGAAGTAAGTCTGGCTCGCCGAACCACTCGGCTAACCGCCCTTTGGTAATTTCCATCACCCTTCTGCCTTGGCATTCAACATCCTCAAGGTCTATAACTTTGGGCGATCCAACACTGCATAGCGGAACCACTCGACGATCTGTCGACTGCATCTTTCTCTCGCCAACTTGGTTCTTTCCTTCAGGGCTTGGCACACTGGAACTTTAGGCGGTCAAGTAGCTATTCGGCAACTCGCCAAGTGGACTTGGCGATGACCAGGCTTGTTTTTTCTTCATTCTTTCAGCTCGTTTTGTTTCTCTTTGCAAATCAGTGTCCTGGCTTTGTTCCTCAATCCATATACCTGGAAATCAAGGGTTTTACATCAATTATTGGCACAAAATAAGCATTTGAGGACACTAAATCTATATAAATAAAGCCCTAAATGAGTCTAAATCTCGGACTCATCAACACCCCTAACTTAAAGTTTTGTTTGTCCTCAAGTAAAACTCAAGTTCAGCCGTTCAAAAAGGATGTCTCAAAAAGTGCTACAAAAGACTCAATCATGAATGCACATAACAAGACTCAACTTACTCATGTAAGGATCAATTGTGCACTCAAAGGTTCAAGTTGTGACTCACCATTATCAAAGATTCTCAAGTTCACAATACTTGCTTCAAATGCAAGTTCAGCTCAACAAAGGTACTTAAATGCCCTCACAACAAATATGATTCCATATTCACACACAATTTTTCAACAATTTATAGTTCCAGAATCACATACAACTCTCACACTCACAAAGATGAACACAAACATTACTTCACCCATATGATTGTCTTTATTTTCCAGCCAACATTCGTTTCAGCTCACTCAAGATCAAAAAGGTCTTTTCAAGGCTTGTAACGGGGCTGAGTATAAAGTTATGGTCATTTAGGCTCAGTGGCTGCAATCCTCATGAAATGTGGCATGAACATCATTTCCTTTCCTTCTCTTCAACATTTCCACTCATGCTCAAAATTCACCCTATTATTCACTTCTAATGGAATACCAGACACCCCATTTCTTTTGCACTTTCACAATTTTATTTCACAACTTTTTCATTCTTTTTTTTATGGAGGGGTTCCATCTTTTTCAAAACCATGGATAAAGGGGGACTTCTTCACACTTCTTGATTTACCTTCTCTTTTCACCACACCCCCAACTTACGCTTTTGGCCTAAGTTGGCTATTCAAACAAACAACACTTCATAAGGATTATGGGTGAATGGATAAAGAGGGGTTACAATTGCATCAAGTTTCTTCCAAGAAAAGGATAAGGCTCAAAGGGTGTTCAAGCAAGATTCACATATCTCACAAGGTTGGCCACAAAATAGGTATATTGTTAAATTGCTTCACTCTTCAAAATTGTTGTCTAAGATTATTTCAAGAGCTTGCATCACTTAGTCAACCGGACCAACGGGGCAAATTATAGGTGTCAACACACAAGGTTCACGGTAAGCTCATCACACAAGGCATTGGCACCAAGATCAAACAAGACTCCATACTTTATCTAGTATGCAATGTTCATCACAAGAGACTCATTTGATAATCGGCTAGTCACAACAAGATATAAAAAGTCCATATATTGTCGATGCAACTTCATTTGGCCTGATCATAACCACAGATTCAATTTTGTTTGATTAAGATCACTACTCAAGTCATCGGTATTGATCATAACCAATACTCAAATTTGCACAAGAACAACCACAATCACACACAAGAGGTGGCAATTTTTTTTGTAGAAGGGTCAAAAGCCATTTGCATTCATAATGAGGAGCCATAAGCTCAAACATCCACAACATGATATCAAAACACAATTTAAACATAAAAACCCAATAATATATACAAAAGATGGTCACAAGAGGTAGGTATGGAAATACCTCACCCCACCACAAACAAAAAAATGCAGTTGTCCTTAAATGCAACAAAATAGTAAAAAGTCAATAAAAATGATAGAGAGGGAGGTAAAGAAAGGTCCTGTCTACACAGTCTCTTCATCTGTCAGGGCATCAATGCCCGATGCCACAGCTGCACTAGCTCCACTAGAGCCTGCAATGGATGTCTCTGTCAACGATGTCTGCATAACTGACTGTACAATCGTCTCCTCTAAATCCAGTAGGTCTCCATAAATGGTCTCCTCTCGAGCATCCAGCTGCTCCTCATCCGTCTCAGCCTCTGACTCATCGGCAACAACATCCTCCATAAGTATATCTCTAGGGGTCGCCAGAGGCATCTCAAAATAAAGAAGTGAAGTCTGTAGACTTTAGATAGTCCACATCTTTCCTCAAGGCTGTAACCTCGCCTTTCAAAGCCGTCATCTCTAAAGTAGCCTCCTGTCGACTCTCACAAGTCTCTACTCTCACCGTGAGAGTGTCAATAGATGTCCGAGAAGGTGTCAATGCAGCTAGGATGGCCTGCTCGATCATCCAAGGTACCGCGGCCTCTAATTGGGTAGCCCACACATAGACAGAATGGGCTAAGTGCCCCATCTTCAGGATCATGGCCTGAGTAATCCTAGTGGGCTGGGAAGCAGTAGATGAACTAGGAACCTGGGAGGAAGTGGAAGTGGGAGTACCTGAAGGCTCGGAGGCTGGAGTAGGCAAAGATGCCTTTGTAAGTATCGACTCAACATCAACCTCCGGGGATGTATCCACCGGAGCTGCTCTCCTCCTGTCTACCTCCTCCCGAGTGCACTCAGCCTCTATACGCCGGATGTCTGTGGAGGATGTGGGGATGATCTCGATGTCCCTCTTTTCGTCATGAGGAACTCCAACACGTCGGCACAACTCTGTAATTAGGACCGGGAATAGAAGGGACGTCTGGTGCTGTTTGGCCCTCATGGCCATCTCTTGCTCAATGATGAGTCCCAAGTCAATGCTCCTCCAGGCTATGATTGGCCCAAGGCAGGCTGCCTTTGGATGGACTCATTCTGTGAAGACATAATGGAGCTGCTGATGAATCCGAACCAGTACCATGTAACTACATTCAAGTCCTTCTTCTTGATCTGGACTCCTACCTCAATCCAGCTCGGGGTGGTGTCAGAAATGAGGGGGGAAAGCTAACCCTCGAGATCATCCAAATGTGTCGTAGTGGTGGCCAAATTTGGGTAATCAAAGATTGACCCTCTATCAAATACAACGTTTATATGATCGCGGTTGCAGCTCACTACTATCCCCCGTACCAAGATGCACTCTATCGATCTGAAAGTATTGGCTTTCTTTTGGCCCTTAGGTACCAGGTCACCGTATGTCAAGTAAAACTCCCGGACCCATGTAGGAATGTATGGGTCTCGGGGCCTGGTAAACTGCTCGAAGCGATGGTATTGGAGTGTGTCCCTCACCTTGGAATATCTGCCCACTAGGCCCTCTGTGGACAATAACCTCTCCTCTAGAATCATCCTCAGTCCCTCGGCCTTTAATCTGTTGAGTAGCCGAGGAAGAGGATCTTGAACTGGTGGCACCGGAACCACTGTCGGTGCCGAAGCTGGCACTGTATCAATAGCAGGAGGGATGGCCTCTGGAACACTAGGCGAATCTTGGCGAGACCTAGAATGAATTTCTGTTCGCCGGGACTGTAGAGGTTGGTCATCATTAGGCTCGAAGAGTTAGACCTGAGAGGTAAATGAATCCCCATTACTGCCGGAGTCGTGCTCTGGTCTCTCAGCTTTAGGCGCCTTGCCCTTGCCTTTTCCTCCTTTGGGAGATATCGTCTTCCCCTTTTTAGGAGGGTTAGCTGCCCCTTCATTAATAATTATGCCCCGTGCTCTTTTGCGGGGAGGCATATCCAAGTTGGTTCTGGCCATATCTGCAAAAACATCGTAGAATGTTAGAAATAGTTCAAGAAAAGTTGCAAAAATTAGGTTGCAGAAAGACTCACCGAACCGATCGACGAGTCGCCGAATCACTTTGGAGAGCCAGATCGGGCTCATCGAAAGGATTGGTGCAAAAATTTTCCAAAAAAATAGTATGTCGGCGATGGGAAGGGCCTTTCGACGAATCTCCGACCACATTTGGGGAGCACAGACAAGCCCATCGAAAGTTACAGTGCATTTTAGAGGTTAGGGGCGCAGAAAGGGCGATCAAAGAAAACATTCGACGAGTCGCCGAGTGCACTCAGCGAACTCAGGCTTCTCGCCGAAAGTTACAGAACCAAACTCAACAAAATCATGAAATTAAAGGCGATCAAGGGGGATTTCGGTGAACCGCCGAGTGGTTTGGTGAGCTCGACCTAGCTCGCCAAACTGCCCAATGTACCATTTTCAACCCCAACTTCCAAAATCAACCCCACAGGCCCCAAAAACAAAATCAAACAACACACCCACTCAATTAGGCTTAGACCCATTAGACCCATGCCACCAGGGTACTCAAACTTCCTCCGGTTTGGCAAAAATTGGTCATTTGATGACTTTAACCCTTAAGAATGACGTCAAACGCTCCATCATTGGGCAAAACATGTCATTTAGCACAATTTGGATTACTCAAACTTCACGCGACTAGACCCAACAACAATTAAGCACAACCCAACAAGTTATGATCAATTTTAAGGCATGCTATCCAGGAAATCAACAAGTTAGGCAATATGGGCACGATATCGAAATTAAAATCGGCAAACAAGCACACATTCATGATATCAGAGAGGCCCAACACACATCGACACAATCTATAACAATGCATTTGAGTTTAATCGCTAATTTGGAGTTTGGGGTTCGGAAAACTAACCTTTATCCCGAAAGATGAATTTGTAAAGCTAGGCAGCAAAGATTTCCAACTCCGAACACAAGATCAACGACCAAAAAGCAAGAAAATGCAAAAATATAGGAAATTTGAAGTGCGGGTGTGATTGTATGAAGTTAAAAAGTGAGGGAATGTGAAAGAGTTTCAAAATTTAAACCTTTGGCCTTTTAAAAACCGTTCAGTTCGCGCCCTTTTGGCGATATTATTTTTCCTCGCTGAACCACTTGGCGACACGCCGAGTGGTTACTTACCTTGCCAAGTTTTACAGGACCTCCAGTTAATGTGGGGGTCAAAACGGCAGAAAAAGTCGGGCTCGCCGACTTGTTCGGTGAGTCGCCGATTTGTCCATAGGCCCACCGAGTTTCACAGACTCCATCTTCATAATTTCTTGAGTCTAACGGCGGTTCAAGTCGGGATCACCGACCTCTTCGGTGAGTCGCCGACTAGACATTTGGCTAACCAACCTACACTTTTCAAATACATTTTACACTTTAACCTGCACAATCAACACACGTTATTCCAAAAACAAAAAGAAAACAAATAAAAATTTGGGTTGCCTTTCAAGCAGCGCCTTAGTTAACGTTGTGGCGACGCAAGTCCTCGCTCAAACTTCATTGCTCGGGTTTGCCATAGTATCACTAGGAAACCTCCTTTGTTGTCTCGGGATTAAATGAGAAGAAATTTGACCCATTTGGGTCTCCAACTGCTTGATAGAGATGGAATGAGAGGTCACCGTCTGGTTAAGGGTCGATACATCTTCCTTTATCTCCTTCAAAATTTTATCGGACTCTTCAAACTTGTTGAGAATACAAGAGAGCATATCCTCAGACCGGCCACCCTCAGAATCTTTGGGCTTTTCACGCTCGTGGGGAGGAACATAGCTATCCTTCTCCCCATCTCTTTCCTTCCAAGTGGTATTTCGATCTCGCCACTCTCTATCATGATCTCTCCAGCCCTCATCCCTATTACAACCTTGGTTACCACCCGGCCTTGGGTAGTTTGCACGATAACCACTTCCTTGGTTGGCTATGAAGTTCACTTCCTCGTTGTACTATGCTTCAAACTTGACCTCATCGGGGTTTACACACCCAACACCCACAACATTTAAACTTCTAGCATCAGCTCCCATGACATTCTTGGCTAAAATGTCAAGTTGGGTCATTATCTTTGCCATGTTTTTGTCATGACCCAAGTCTAGGGCCCAGACGTGACCGGCGAATGGGAAACCCGAAGGAACCCCAAACAAGCCTCATAGCGTATCATTACACATCCTTGGTCGCAGAAGCAATTAAATGTCCATGAGCAATAAGCATAATCAAAGGGGGGAAATCGGGACTAAGGGAGCAAGAGATAGAAAAAGAAGAAATGATACATAAATACCATAGATGAGTCAAGCTCAAGCATAATACACAACTTGTCCAACACCACCTCTAAACATGAGTACTTAGCGGGGGCCAAGACAAACTACCGGGCTCACCCTCAT
>JAJOOI010029631.1:0-16375 GCA_029582585.1 Solanum bukasovii | reverse complement strand
TCCAAAAATGGTAGATGGACTGCATGGGGAAGAAGAAGAAGAAGTCGAGATGGTGATATCTAGGTGCACTTGAATTTGAGAAGGCTTGATTTGAAATACGAATTCATTTTTTATATGGTGTTTCATGCTCACACAAAATACATTGATGTTGGCTTACTATCGCATTTTATTTTATAATACAATATACATATTATTCAACTAATATTTAATTTTCTACCAAATTCCAGATTAAATGATTCATATAAGTAAATCAAATAAAGGGTACTTATACATGCACTTATGATTTATATATATTAAATTAATTCTCTTAGACAACTTCAACAAACACTACTTTCATGTGACAATAACTACTTGATGGGCCTCAAGTATTTGTATCCATTAGTGGTGTTGCTCATATCCACACTATTTGTCGTTGAAATATCATTTAGGTCGAATATTTGATAGAGTAAAAGCACAAGGGAACGTTATACAATTTGTTGACTGTATACAACTGCTAACTATAGTAGTAGTTATCGAAGTATTAGAATACAATGCTGAAGGAACTTTCTTTCTTTTTAAAACTAAGGGATCATTTCAACTTCATTTGATATTAACTTTTGGTGTGATGTACTTTGAGATGATAGTGAATATCGATTGAACTATTTATCAATTGAGAATGTATCCTTCACATTCAGTTTTGGTGTTATTTCTAATGTCTTAAGAAGTTTAAACTATTAGCATCGAATACACGTGCAACGCACGTGCCCAATACTAGTACTTAATAGTTGTCCCTTTATTGCCTCTTTTATACTTGAGTACTGTTCGGGGTTGACGATGAAGCATATAAAGATCAAGTTGGATTCCCTGAAGGTCTTGAAGATTCATCAATATTGCGGGATATGGGAGATTGATGCTCCAAATTTGGTATCCCTTGACTATACAGGGACTGAAATTCCTGAACTTAGCATTGCAAGAGAGTCAAGCCCATTGGAGAAGTCAAAAATCATTCTTCATTGCATCTCCAGTTTAAATATGGCATGGTTTTGTAAGTTGAGGAAGTTTCTATCAAATTCATCCTCTTGGTCTGAAGTTAGCCTTTGTTTATTCAAATGCGATGAGATCAACATGACAGATTTGCTAATGGACCACATAGGTTCTAGTGGAGGGGTAGACGTTTTAAATCTCAATATTCTATGGATGAATCAAATAATAGAATGCCAACTTTTGTGGATGCTTTGCTATGGAGTTGTCATCCTGGGAGGCTTAACTTACGCAACAGACCCACTGCAGCTGTACCTGCGAAGTCCCCAATTTATACAGAAACAGTTACATGTTTCATTGAGCGTTTAATGTATATGAAAAATTTGAGTAATTCTACTTCTCATGCAAGCACACCTTGGAATAGTCAATTAAAAGACGTAAAAGCTTTTGATGGAAAAAACCAGTTGCTGCAACTCGGAAGTGAGGAGCTTGGAAAAAGGATTACGGAGGGGCAGAAAACTTATTTTATATTAGATTGGTGATGCAGTTAATTCATTTGTCAGGATGTATTTTGTTTGTTTTCCACATCTAGCTTTAATTTCTTTCACTTCCGTACACATGACATGAGTCTTTCTTTTTCTTTTTCAGAAAATTTTAAAAGTTGCATAAACATGAAATTGACAACCTAATAAGTTGTTATTTTTGCGAGTAGAGTGTGGTGAAGAATGCTGTAAATTTGTCCGAATACAATTCAACGTTGTTACAGTAGTACAGAGCTCGAGCATGGTATATTTCCCTGTTTTCTTCTTCTGAGATGCTCATAGGGACTTTGAGGACGTTTTCATTTCATATAACAGTACAACTTAGACCAGTTTTTGTATCAGAAAGAGGTACTTTGTACCATAGGGTGTCTAAGGAAAAACAATCCCCCTCCCTACACGTGTATTAACTTCATACTTCCCGCTGCTGGAGTATACGTAGACAAAAGGGTAATGCTAATTAATACTAAGTTTCTTAAAGTTTGGCATTCTGATATTCCTTTCAAAATATCATTCTTAACATGGATTGCCTACAGATGTTATAGTTGTAATAGTCCTAATAATGCGTCTTGCCTAGAATGTGTATACATGTGGTGGTGGTGGTGTATTAAGAGACTCGATGGGGATAATTATTATGGCTTTCACATTAAAACTCGGAGAGGGATCAAGCAATTGGGCTTTTAGAAACAGTAATACTGAAACAGTTACATATTTCATTGATTGTTTAATGTATATGAAAAATTTGAGTCATTCTACTTGTCATGTAAGCACACCTTGGAACAGTCAATTAAAAGACGTAAAAGCTTTTGATGGAAAAAATCAGTTGCTGCAACTCGGAAGTGAGGAGCTTGGAAAAAGGATTACGGAGGGGCAGAACACTTATTTTACATTAGATTGGTGATGCAGTTAATTCATTTGTCAGAATGTATTTTGTTTGTTTTCCACATCTAGCTTTAAATTCTTTCACTTGGTACACATGACATGAAATTGACAACCTAATAAGTTGTTATTTTTGTGAGTAGAGTGGTGAAGAATGTTGTAAATTTGTCGGAATATAATTCAACCCATAAATCTTGTTGCTGGTCTGGTTTCTGCTGGAAGGTCTTCAGAAGTGCAAGGAACCTTGGATTCAATGAGAGTTAAAGCAACTAGCAGTTTTGAATTGGCTTACAATACTGCCTGCTCTTTAATTGAAAGGGAGAAATACAAAGATGCAGAACAACTGTTATTGTCAGCTCGAAGGCAAGTTTGACTCTAACAAGCTCTTCATAACATCATGAAAAAATTAGATTCAATTAGTCCTAACTTGCTTTATTTGTACGGCTTTTATCCATTTTCTTAACACTTGATGATGCACAATCTATGACTAGTAAAAAGCATCAGATATTTCCTGGCTTGGAAGTTATTTTGGAGGGTGTAAGTTGTCATCAAGATGTACTTACTTTAGCAATTGATATATTCTTGTCAAAATGAACTTAAGGAGAATCTTAAGCATCTTTTATTTTCTTATTTGGGTTTAACTTTTTGTTGGCTTGTTAACCCTTTAGTAATGATAGACTAACAATTTAGAACTAGTCTAATTGAAAAGATGTACCATTACAGTCAAAAGTGCTTGTATATTGGGGGTTAAATTATCTGCAAAGTTGCTATATCTTCTTATTTGTTGTATGTAAAATGGAGTTTACGGTTCTTTATAAAAGAAAGAAAGTTTTTTTAGCCATTCCAATTTTCAGGATCATGCAAATAATGCTTCTGTGTCTTTGATTGGTTATAATTGTCACTTGCCTTTTTCTTTGAAGTCTTAATGTCTTCTCTTTGATATGGTTTGGTTTGGGGAGGGGGGGGGGTTATTAAATAGGGGGCATGTTTATATGAGGCTGTAAATTATAAGTTGCGTTTTGTAGGATGATTTCCTCGACAATTGAATGCAGTTTGTTATTTGATGCCAGAGATCATAGGGTAAACTGGAAACTTCTTTGCAATTCTCTGTGAAACTTCCAGTTTTTGCATGAATGAAATGAAAATATAAAAGAAAGATGAATATCTTATTGTGGACAATGGAATTACAGAGGAAACACTAATGGAAGAGAATTTAGCTGATGATGATGTTGAAATTGAATTGGTACCTATTGTTGGGAAAACGCGGACAAGCACAAAAATATATATGGTAAAAGTAATGAAAATAAAATGGGAAAATAATAACACCAAGAATTTTACGTGGAAACCCTTCTAAATAAGGGAAAAAACCACGGGCCAAGAGGAGCAACTAATATCACTATAGTAAGGAATTTTACACTGTGTAGTCACAAATACAATACTCAAAGTGACTACTACACACTCAAAAGGAATAACACTCTTTTGATTTCTACCTTACTAAAATATCGCTCACATTCTATTTTTCTTCACAGACTATTTTTCTTGTATAGTCTATGGAAACCTCACAGCTCTCTATATTTTTCTTTCTCTGTGAATTCGTGTATCTAAGAATGAGCAAAGAGTTGCAAATTTCAACACCATACATAATGTCAAAGTTGTGCCACTGAAAGCAATTTTAATTGCTGTGTTTTTCAACAGTTGCTGCTATGGCAATTTTCCAACAATTGACAATTGCATGCAGCAATTGTTGAAGTCAAAAAATGGAATAGTAGGACTGGACCCCACACCTATAGCTGTTCAAATTGCATATGTACAACAGGCAAACTATCTTATGACACGAGTTTGAGTAGTCTTCTTTTGCTTTGATAAGTTGCAATGATGCAAGTTGTTTTTTTTCTCTCTCCAGTTTCTAGGGAACACCCAAGAGGCCGTTGCATCTTATACTGATTTTGTCAAAAGAAATTTGGCCGACGAGTCTTCACTTGCGGTGGCAGTAAATAACCTCATTACTTTAAAGGGTCCTAAAGATGTCTCTGATGGCTGGCCTAAGGAAACTTGATAAACTAATAGAGAAAAGTGATGGACCAGAGAAGTTCCAGCTTGCTCGTGGACTGGACTTGAATCTCTCACAGAAGCAAAGGGAAGCAATATATACGAATAGGGTGCGGCTGCTACTTCATTCTAATAAGATGGATCAGGTATATTATCTGTAAGATTTACATTGGTTTGCAATGGTTCCCCTCTGAACAATTGATGCATTAGAAACAAGGGGATCCACTAATAGACATCCAACTGCTACTGTTTATTCCCCGAGTCTTTTTCCAATGTTTATTTTTGTCATTGGATTGTTACAGGCTATAGAACTTGTTGGCGCTCTATCTGGGATGTTCCCTGGTAGCTTGATCTCCACCTGATCCAGAGAGGTGGCTTCCCAAGAGGGAGAGGTCTAGTTACAGACCAAAGAGAAAGGATAAGAGAGCAGCGAGCAGTAGTGATACAAAGTCAAACCAGCTAATCCAAAAGGAGCCTCTCAGAATGCAGTGCAATCAAAGGCTTCATCCAAATCTTCCAGGAAGTAAACCAACAACAGATAACTGATGTTTCTTTGTTATTGTTTCCCTGGATTCATTTAGCATTTCTTCTATTTAGGGATGTATTTGGACAAGTACATTGTATTTTTCTACCTTAACTATTACCATCTGTGTATTAAAATGAACCTAGTTGCCAATTGCCTCAATAACTATAAAACATCAGTTCTTTTCTACAAAGCTGATGGTAAATGTCATACAAAACTGCTTAGAAGAATCTAAATTATGTCGATCCAAAAAGTCTCTACGTATACCATTTGTGCACCACCTTCATGTAGTCTAGACTTCAAATTAGTTAACTATCTGTGCTTGTTCATCTTCTCTGTTTAGAACATTTGACTGTTTTCAGATATATTGTTTGTTTTTTCTCCTTTTTGCATAGTTCCCTGAAACAACTTGCCACAAGAACAATTATTTGGTTATAGTTTTTAGTAGCTTAGCGCTACCACTAACTAAATTAAATAGGACTTTGTTTTTCTCTTTTTGACAAGTTTTGTAAAAAAAAAAATCGCATCTAGGTAAGCATAAAGACCATCAGATTCAGAGACACAAAAATCATGACAGGGGAATGTTTGTAACAATTGGCAGGGTTATTTTTTTGATCCAGGACCTACATTTACGAGTCCTCATAAAGTGAAACATGATATGGAAAAAAGGAAGTATGGGAATTATGAATAGGAGTTAAAGTAAGATATACTATCCAGTCTTGATGTTGATTTTCCTTTATCTTTCATTATGTTACATTTTCGTTCATTGTTTTCATCATGGCTTCTTCGACTAACTTGGACCTTTTTTTCAGAATTCGTAGGTGCTATGGTTATGTATCACCAAGTGAGAGATGAATAGCCTTTCCCGATGCATCATTTCAAGGGAAACTCTTATTTCATTTTGGTATCAACCAGCAGCAGCAAGTATGAAGTTAATGCACGTATAGGGAGGGGGATTGTTTTTCTAAGACATCCTATGATATTGTGACACAAAAACTGGTATATATACTCTAAGTTGTGCTGTTAGTAGGATATGAAAACGCCCTCAAATTCTTTATGAGCATCCATCTCAGAAGAAGGAAAACAGAGAAATATACCATGCTTGAGCTCGGTTCTACAGTGAAAAGAACGATTGAATTCAGACAAATTTACAACATTCCAAATAACAAGTTATTAGGTTGTCAATTTCATACTGATGCAACTTTTAAAATATACCATATGTCATGTATAACGCTAACCTTATCAATAGATATTTTCGGAACTACAAGAATTTAAAGCTAGAAGTGGAAAACAAAAAAAATCTATCCTGACAAATGAAGTAATAAACTTTAGAATTCAATTCGAAATAGAGACAACTTAACTCCATCACCAATCTAATATAAAATAAGGTTTCTCCCCCTCCGTAATCCTTTTTGCAAGCTCCTCACTTCCTAGTTGCAGCAACTGATTTTTTCCATCAAAAGCTTTTATTTCTTTTAATTGATTATTCCAACCATGAGAATATGTAGAATGACTCGAATTCTTCATATACATTAAATGATCAATTAAACGTGTAACTGTTTCAATATCAATTGAGATTAAGTTGAGTCTCCCAGGATGACAACTCCATAGCAAAGCATCCACAAAAGTTGGGCACTCTATAATTAACATATTGAGATTTAAAACGTCCACCCCTCCAGTAGAACCTATGTGGTCCATTTGCAAATCTGTCATGTTGATCTCATCGCATTTTAATAAACAAAGGCTAACTTCAGACCAAGAGGACAAATTTGATAGAAACTTCCTCAACTTACAAAACCATGCCGTATTTATACTGGATATGCAATGAAAACTGATTTTTGAATTCTTTAATTGGCTTGACTCTCTTAATTTCAGTCCCTGTATAGTCAAGGGATACCAAATTTGGAGCATCAATGTGACATATCTTGCAATATTGTATAATCTTCAAGACCTTCAGGGAATCCGACTTGATCTTTAGAACTTTTATCCCCCAAACAATTCTCAAGAATGAAAGAGGCAATAAAGGGACAACTATTAAGTAGAGTCTGAAGCATGTTTTCATCTAATGAGAAATCTTTCTTAAAGAATTGCAATTCACAACTCCACTAGGCATGAGAGTACAACCTTGCAGAACCGATTCTCTTAAAGATTTTTCTGCCAAGATTGTTAAAATAGACGCAGGGTATGATGATCTAAAGTGAAGTACAAGTTCTTTTACACCATTCTCAAGTGCAATGAGAAGCCACTTATCAACCAGAGGGAAAAGTTGGAGAGAACCAGAACAAATCTCTGATAATTGAAACTTATCTATAGGAATTTTCCCCTTTCCATATCTTTCTATGATTGTGTCGATTAAGAAATAATGGATTTGGGCCCAAATTAACCTTTTCAGATGGCTGCTGCTGAATCGTTGGGCCCAATTTTCGTCCTTGTATACCATAGGTATACTGATTGTATATCAACTCTTTTACACTTACGTTTTGGCCTTCCGAGACCTCTATTTCAGCTTCCATTTCGTGTATATCAGCTTTTTGTTATTGAAAGATGAGGTCGACTCGATAATGTTAGGCCTTTGGCCCAACGAGATGATGCAAAGTAAAGATGGAGTTGATTGGACTCGTTGGGGGGAGTTCATACAGTAAAAACAAACAAAGGGAATTAATAAAACAAACGCTCAAAGAATAATCTATGAATTTCTCAAATTTCCAAACAAATTCATAACTATACTATATTGAGCTATGGGTTAACATTCAGATTGGTAGAACAGTGGAAGGAAGAACAAGACTAAACATTATTATATACCCAAGTAATCTAGAGGAAACAAGATTTAGCATATGCATCCCATTAACTCAATTTTTTGTAACAATAGTAACACCAGCAACCTTTTTATCCAAATCAAGCCATGAAAATTCTAACAACCGATAATCTTTTAAAGTTAACAAGAAAATGTAAAACAAATGCACTTAGCTTATAATCAACCAATTTAATAAAATATGACTCCCAAATGCTAAAAGTATCCAAAAGAAACTTCCTGGGACCAATCATGTTAATTCAAAAATGGATGCAAAAATCAACTAAGCAGTTCATACGAAGTGGACTATGGAACTTTAAACTAACAAGGAATCATTCCTAAGCATGGATCGTGTTTGTGAATGTGGTTGAATGAATTGGGTGTCACGTTCCGACACATTATTGGATCGAGTGTCACGTTCCGACACACTAACAGCTTGGGTGTGGATTCCATGAGAGGACCATTGTTAACTGATTATCTCTGAATGAATATGATTTCATGTGCTATAATTGAGAAATTGACAAAACAGTTATTGATCATGCCCATCATGTGTAATAATGGATATGAGAGAACTGAAAGTCCAAATGTTACTAATTTTTGTATTGCGATGATGTTATTTGTATTGCTATATTGTGGCTGTTAAATGTGTTCTGTATCCCAGGTATGATGAGGTGTGAGAGTAAGAGGCAGATTAGTGGGAATGGTGATGAATGACTAGAATCTACCTTGGGAGGAGGTTTCGTTCCGGAGTGGTTAGTGAGCCTTGTGATGGTATGCTATGTGGTCAAGGGCCGGATTGTTGTGGTGGAGAATCATAGGCGTGTAGCAATTTGGTTGGCCAGGTTGGGGGCGATGTGTGTTGTTTCTGAAAATCCTCATGTGTGATAGAAAAGTTAGGCCTTAATCTAAATCAGAAGTTGGTAGCGATGCAAATAGAAGGCCAACATTGTGTTGTTCCCTAGTTGTGGTTAAGACAAAGAAGGTGGTCAGAGTGTGGGTGAAAAGGTTAGCTAGGTTATTTTCCTTATAACATGTTTCTTCTGATTGATTTGTTTATATTAGGTGATGGGTATCGGGTTGACTAATGAAACCTACCACCTACCAGTACGTGTTGCTTGTACTGATACTACTCTTGCTATGCCACTTGGCATAGTCTGGTTGCAGGGTCAGTGATGTTTCATGGAGAAGACGAAGACGATCTCCAACAGCTTCTACCTTCATTCTTTATGGTGGGAGCTGTGTCATGATATTATTCTGTTTATATAACGTATCTTTAGTAGTTCCTATACCTGTTTAGACCAGATCCCTGGGGTGCTAATTATTCTAGAAATTCAATTTTAGTTTTGTTTTAACTCAGTATCTTGTAAACTTCTTGAACTTTCCGCTTTATCTCTTATCTTCTTAACTTTTCTGCATTATGAAATCGTTTAGGGACTAAAGATTCTCCTATCTAGGTGTTAGAGTAGGTGCCCGCACAACCCGGTGGGTTGGATTGTGACAATATAGTTCAAAGGATACTTATGGCTTATCCCAACAAATTACATATTTTAACTCAAAAAGTTATTTGTATTGATTTTCTTGGTAATTCAGAAGTGTGACTAAAATAATTTTCTTTGGGATTGATTTCATACTTAAGAAATTGAATTATATTTGTGATGATTTCTTATACTTTTTAAGACGAGTTTTGGGTATTACGTTGGTCAAAGGTTGACTGACATTTACTATTTATCACTTATAAAAATAGTAAAAGATTTTTTTACTAAATTTATTACAGATATCTTAAACTTTACACTTATATTATATGCGCCGCCATCTAATACCCTTTATATTTGTCCGTTGCCGCATTGAAAAAATATTATTAGACTGAAAATTAAGTTTTTTTGCACGCCTAAATAGAAAGTTTTTATATTTGAAGAGTTTGAAAGTTGTTGCTCTCTATTTGAGCAATTCTACGAAAAGGAAAAAGATGTGAGGAGGAGACAATACCGTCAAACGTCCGGTTTTCAGCAAAAAATTCAGGTACAATTATAAATATTATATATATATATATATTTTTGTATTAACGATAAAGTGAATTTTGAATGAAAATGATGAAATAGATCAAAGAATATTTTGTAGGGTTTGAGAAAAAATCGATATGAAAAAGGAAAAAAATTGAAAGAGGATTTCACTAGATGAATTGAAAAAGATGGCTTATGCACCATTTATTTGCATTAAGATTAGGAAATTTGATTGCACATTTGAATGATTAGATATTCTCTTTAGATCTGAACCAAATGATTAAATTATGGAAAACTTACATAAAAACACAACTTATGATATCATAATCTCTAAATTCTCTACCATTTCAAAAAATTACAAAAATTATTCTTGGATGTATCCCTATCCCCTCTCTCATATATCTCTCCCCTCTCGGATACATTCCTCCCCTCTCGAATGCATCTCTATCCCCTCTCGGATACCTCCATATTCCCTCTCAGATACAACTCTCTCATTAATTGATTGATGTATCTTTCGCAATGTATCAAACAACCAAGGAATGTATCCGAGAGCAATGAAAAATTCGTGAGTTTTGTAATTGAGGAAATTTTCAGAATAAGATGTAATTAACCTTCAAATGTATGAAGTTTCTGTAAGTTTCCCTAAAATAATTTGTCTTCAACACCCTAATGTGCTATCTTTATTTATTTTTAATCCTAATAAATATACAATTTAGATAAATAGTAGTTAAATATTTGAAAAAATATATAAATATAATATAATAAAATTATTATAAAAAGATGCATGTTCGCTAGTGATGATGTAGATTATTTGTAGTTGTGGTGGTTGTGATAATCGGTGCTAGTGGCTAGTACTTGTGGTGGTGATAGTTATGAATTTATGATGGTGGAGATAATTAGTGGTGTGGTGACTCACGTGATAATGACGTACAGTTGGTATTAGTGATGGTGACTGTGATGGTAGAATTGATTGATATTAGTAGTTGAGGATGGTGCTAGTTATGATAATGGAGGTGACTGGTAGTATAGATTGGTCATAGTGGTGATAGTGGCTTATAGTGATGATAAGTGTGGTAGCGGCTGATAGTATTGATTGACAACAATATGGTTGCCTACGGTGGTTTTGATGGCAATGATGGCTGGTAGTTGGTGGCGATGATGGTAATTGTGACGGCAAAGGTGGTTAACAGTTGTGGATAGAGTGATAGTAAAAATTATTCCTAGAAAAATACCTATTAAATAACCGTATTGCTTAGATTTAATCAAAGTCTGAATCTGAATAGTTCATACTTTAGGCCATTAAGAGCATTTGCCTACATTATGATTTTAACACTTATTTAATATAAACATGTCTTAATCATTTAGCTCATTTGAACAAAGTCTTAATATCATTAAGAGACAAATAAAATTTAGATTTAAATGGGCTAAAAAATTGTTACCCAACCCTACCCAAGTAGTGTACTGACCCAATGGGCACATTTATTTAAACCTTTTTAAACTCCAAAGAGTCGACTGATTCTTAGTTGTTTCCGCCACGGATGCGGAAGGCCATCCTAACAATAAGGTCTTCCTTGTCTTGGGAAAGGGTCCTCCCCTTTTCTTCCAGGGTTTGAATTTGGTTAAGGAATTGTTGATGCGTTGCTGGAAAAATATCAGGCGCATGCTCTAAAAAGGCATGAAGTGTTTGCTGACGTTCGTGCCTTTTTATTTGCAACATTTATTATTCTTTGATTAACTTGAGAAAGTCTATGACACTCAATTCTTAGGGCTTTAAAATTCATTGGGGCTTTAAGTATGCCTTTGACAACAAACTTCAGAGGTAAGTCAGCCCCAACACACCGAAGGTTGTAAACTAGCGAGCAATAAAGTGAGTAAAGATCATGGAGACTAGAGTTTATATCCTAAAAGGGGAAAAAAGCTTTAGGTGATTTCTTCCTATCTACCTAAACCTTGATAGCCAGAGTAAAGGTTTTGGCCCAATGGAAGGTAAATCAGTAAGGTGAGGAAGGAATATATTGACAAAGATGAGATGGGCGAGCGAATAGTTGGTGAGTTATATAAAGGGGAGGAAGTTGTACTACCGAGGAAGGGGGTGTCATGGATCCAGGGAGAGGATGATGAAGAACGAAGGAGGTGCCTGGCAAAATATAGAAACTTTATTGCTTAGTTATGAACAATATTGATCGAACCATAATCTACAACACTGATGTGTAATATATATATATATATATATAAGTAATCAAGAACCTAGTGCTACCAGCACATGTGAAAGAAAATTATGATAGAAAGAATACTATAAACATGACTGGTAATAATAGATAGCATACCTTGCCAACAAACTATTGATTCGTATCGTATTGCTTGTAACAACACCAGTTGGACTCCATTTGATGGTAGATATCTTCTAAAAAACATAATAGTCAGCAGCTGATATCTAATTTGATTAAATGAGTCAACAAAGAAAAAGAAAGAACAAAAATAGATACTTTGCGATGTTCTCTGAAATCATGCAATCGGTCATCTTGTTTCATGCTCCATATCTGCACATAAACAATGAGTTACTGACCAATTTATTTTAAACAACACAATAGATATTCAAAAGCTTAGCACAGGAAAAGGTGAAGCTAAGATGCATTAACACAACTAATACATAAATTCAGAACAGTAAATAGATATTCAAGGGTACTTAGAAGACTGTAAAAGGTAATTTTCTGAAACATGTAGAGGCAAGAGTCTCCTTTAGCTGCTGCTTTAGAAGGTTAGGATAGAAATTACCTTAACTGTGGTATCTTCATAGCACGAAGCTAACAGAGAACCTGAGGGGTCCCACTTGATAGCATTGATTTCATTCTGCAATGGCAAAGTCAGCAACCCTTCAGTGTTCCAATAAAGCACAGTTTCGGTGTTCAACTGGTAATTCAATTTGAACTTTGCGAAAACAGTGAATTATTTAGAACATCATCTGGTTAATCTATAATACATCAAAGAGATAAAGAGAAAATGTATATTATGCCTTAAGTGGAGCACACCTGATATCCTGAGAATCTCTTGACTGGTAATGGACCAACATAGATTTTGCCAATCAATATCAAGTAATGGACCTGAATGGGGTTGTATAACAATGTTGAGAATATATACAAACTTATGAATTTAAGATAAAACAAGGGAAACAAAACAACTGAATGAAATTCAAATTATTGCATCCATTTGCCAGACCTCACCTCAGAAAAGTACAGATCAACGAAAGTCAACCCAAAACAAGCAGTAGAAAACTCACATTCCAATCAAGTGTCGTAACATTCTTGTTTTTCTCAATTTTTTGACTTTTGATAGTAGAGTTACATGGACCATCTCCAATAGGCCAAATTCTAGTAGTAGTCTTCAGACCTAAAATGATATTACACATGGTTAGATATAAGAGAGATGATTCATTAGATAAGTCTAAACCAACTCTCAACCTTCATAAAATCTCGGTACTTATGATGGTCATTTCCAAAGTCGTAAAATCACAAGAGAATTAGAAACAAAAGTATGAATATGAACATGAGAATTCATAGATGAGAGCCTAAAGAAATGGAACTAATGCGTACCCAGATGCAAGAAAAAACCCTTCTAGACTCCAAGCACAACCAAAAACCTGGAACAAGAAAATATTGAAAAGAAAAGATATGATATTTATATTTTTTCCTATTAAGAAATCATGTTGTATTAGGAGAACTTTATAAAGATGCGGTCAAACCTTAGATGTATGTCCTTCCAAAGTCGTTACATCAGAACTAGAAATTTCACTTGGCAGAGAGGTTGCGACTGTTCTGATATCCATAGGCTCCAAATCTGTCTTGCAACAAAAGCAAAACTTTAGTGTCACAAGACCAACAAAACTTGGAAGATCACTAAAAGTTACTGAAATGAACACGAACATGGAAGCTTCTATCGTTCGTCATCCAGAAAAAAGAAAAGCACCATGCAATTCAACTGAAAATGAAACAGAAAGCACATGACAATTGACATGGATTTTTAGAGACTAAAAGCTAGCACAAAAAAACACTCCTTTTTACATTTGTGGTGTTTGACCAAAAAAACACAAAACATAAATTATTTTTCTACTAAAGTACTTTTTTAGTAAAAGTTCTTTTGACAAAAGTGTCTCTAGATCTGAATAATATTAATTTTCCTACCTTTGAGGTACAGAGACTATTACTGATGAACCCTCGATTCAGAAAAAGGTTATGCACTAAAATGGTTACAGAATAATATTAACTTTCACAGAATTTAACTCTTTTAACAACAACATATCCAATGAGGTCTGCAGAGGGTGGTGTATACGCAAGCCTCAAGTAAAGCATATCAAAGTATCTAATAGAAATACAACATCAAAATCTCCATAAAAAATAGTTCAAAAGAAGATGAAAATTGAATTATTGAATTCAAGTAGGAGAAAATCTTAGGGTAAAGAAGTCATAGCTGTGAATTGACGGCAACTTAAGGAAACAGACAAATGGTCAATGGATTGCTACTACCTGTGATATTTATAGAGGAAAAATATGGTAAGTGGGAATTTTGGGAAACAAATCATATATGTATAAGACTAGAATTAGAAATGTTTTAATTCCAAAAGACATTTTGAATCAAGTGTTGAATGACTAATGTATCCTCAATCCATTTCAAAGATTTGAAAGATTACTTTATTTAATCCAAGATGGATTCATAATTTAAACTAGATGCTTAAATTTGATAGTATATCACAATACATTCAGTATTCTTAAGTTCACTTTATTGGTTGTTTTAGGTCTCGAAGTTACAAGATATAAATCGTATTGTAGAATTATATTTATTTTTAAACCTAAACCCTCATTTTATTAGTATGTATAATTTTAATTTTTCATGTTCATTTTGATTTGTTAGTGTTTTAGGTCTTTAAGCTTACAATACCTAAACCCTTATTTTTTAGAAGTTATAATTTTCGAAACCTAAACCCTAATTTTATAAGTACGTATATTTTTCAAAAATTCATCATGTTGGTATACATATATAAGGTTTGACCTAAACACTAGTTTCAATTTTTTTAAGTGTATTTTGTTTGTATTCATTTCTCAAAGATTTCTTTTGTCAATTATTTCTCGTTAGTATTACTCATATGTTTTTTGGTTAGTTTGAACTTTGAAGTTCGTCATTAGTTTTTTCATGTTTTTTTCACATGTATTTAAGATTATCATATGAATCTAATGCATCTAAACAACGGAGAACACTAGTTGTAATAATAAGCATATTCGAAACAACGTTAAAGTCTTTACAAGCTTTAGTTAATTGTTGTTGGAGTCAATATCACTATAGGGCTTTAGGGAAATTTATAAAGAGCGTTAAATTATCTCTAAATATATATATATATATATATATATATATATATATATATATATAAAGACACTTAATTAATTACCGCTAAAACTCAATTTTAGTATAGAACAAGTTGATAACGATAATATAATTAAGCATATCTATTTAAAGTTGATTAGTTAATAGTATATGGTCGGAGCCAAACCTTTTATCACCACAGAAGATGAAAGCCTGGCTGAATGGATTCTATAAAATTAAAAAAACTAAAAGAATTAGTGAGTTGGCTAAATTGGTTTGGGGTCATTTGTGTTATAGTGAGGGTATATTTTTTTTTAGAGAATATACCCTTTTCATTTCTCTTTATTTTTGACTTTCATTAGATCAAAAGAGTATATTTGGATCATTTGTGTTACAATAAGGGTATATGAGAGCTACTTTTGTGACAAGGGGTATGTCAACTCTAAATCGCGAAGTTGAAGGGTATAGCATACCCTTTTCTCTTAATTTAATTTATTTAGTAAGCTAAAATTCTTTTAAAGTGTTCCAAAATTGTTATATTAAAATTGATAGTTTGAAATAATAATAAATGTTATATATTAGAAGTTTGGATCCAAAAATAGTTTGTAATTATACACATTTTAATTTTTAACTATTAAAATTTGTGATTCAAATAAGAAAATTTAAATTAAATTGAAACCCCCACCACTCGTACCGCACTACATCAACTTTTTAAAAGACTACTTCAATATGCCCCTCACCACACCCACTTTGCTCCGTTGTCATCTCTAATATCAGGAACAAATCTAATATGTCATTAGGGTAAAATTATTTTTTTATTTAATGTTTTTGCATAATTAATAAGTGACACATGTCTTCATTTACAATTTTATCATCAATTATAGTTGGGATATAGCACCAGTAACCCCTAGACTACGACTGAATCTCAGAGACACACCTTAACTAAACTAAGATCCTATTACCTCCCCGAACTCATTTGTTTGTAATTTTGTACACCTTTTGGCTTATGCGGCACACTCCGTGACTCTATGTAGTTGAGGCGCGTGGGAGATGTTTAGATGCCACATAAGCAAAAAAGGTGTACAAAATTACGGAAAAAATGGGTTAAGAGGGGGGGGGGGGTTAATAGGAGCTTAGTTTAGTTAAGGTCTGTCTCTGGGATTTCAGTCATAGTCTAGGGGTACTTGTGTCTTATCCCATTATAGTTAATTAATTCACATTATCACCTTAATTTATAGGGATAAGGCACAAGTGGGGGGGGGGGGGGGGGGGGGGGGGGGGG